>JAABLL010000839.1:0-11458 GCA_012295475.1 Phytophthora gonapodyides | reverse complement strand
CTTCAAGAGCAGGAGGAGGCGCGGCGGCTGCGCGCGCTGCTACAGCAGCAGCAGCAGGAAGAAGAGGAGGATCGGCAGCTTCGCGTGGGGCTGCGGCAGCACGGCGCGCCGCGCTGGGAGGACGTGCGCACCGACGCCAGCTTCGTGGAGCGCAGCAGACGGCGCAAACCCGGCGCCCTCAAGGCTCAGGAGCGATACCTGCGGCGTGATGTGCACTGCGGGGTGGCTTCCTGTGCTTCTTGCCGCCATGCGCGCGCGCTGCTGCCCTTACGCGTGCTGCCGCGCGTTCAGGACGAGTACGTAGTTCCCGACGCCTTCAGCTTACTGCAATGCATGGAGCTGCTGGAGGAGGAGGCGCTGTTCGCGCGCGCGGCGCCGCGTTTGCTGGTGCTGGAGAGCGTGCTCCAGGCGGCGCTGAGACTGGCGCCGAGCCGCGACGCGTCCAGGCTCCGCAAGTTCTTCAGGGGAGAAGACCAGCGCACCGAAGGCGCCGTGAGCGTGTACCTGTTCCCAGACCAGCACCACATCGAGACTTTCGTGGAGCCTGTGGATCTGGAGGAACTGCAGAGCACGAGAGACGACCGCGCGGTGCTCAAGACGGTCGAGTGGTATGTGACGCAGGGCCATTTGGACGCTCAGGCGCGCGTCGTGTTCATGACCAGAGACGTTGATACACCCGTGAGTGTGCAACTAGCTGCGGCGGTGAATGCGCAGGCTGTTACTTGTGAGGTTTTTCTGGCGGAGAGACTGCCGGAACACTCGGAGGACACGGCCTTCTTGCTGGAACTGGCAGCCAACACGGCGGAGGCGCTGCGGTACGAGGAAGCGCAGCGACTTCCGGACGAGAACGGCAACGTCGTCGGCTCGCAGGCAGAATTTGCGCCGCACTTGAAGCCTGCGCAGCTTGAGGAGCTGCTGGCGCAGCCTGCGTCTCGCATCCTTGCGGGTAAACTCGAAGTGAGCTCGCATAACCCGATGGAAGCGTATGTGCTGGTTGAAGGCCCGCATGCGGTCGAGAAGGTCTTCGTGTTTGGACGAGCTACGATGAACCGCGGCGTGCATGGAGATCGCGTGGCGGTGGAGTTGCTGCCCAAGACGCAGTGGCGCGCACCGCAGAGTGACCGGCTTCTGGTGCACTACACGCAAGACGAAGATGACCACGAACATGAACACGAGTCTGAAAGCGTCGAGGACGAAGCTGGCGGACAAGAACACGGCACGATCCCAACCGGCCAGATCGTGGGCGTCCTTAGCCGCTCGCCGCGGTATCTTGTGGCCACTGTCGTTGCTTCTACTGTTAACGCGGGAGACGACTACGCGCTGGCTGTTCCGATGGATATGAGGCTTCCCAAGGTCCGTCTGCGCTCTCAGCGCCTTGACGCGCTTCTGGACAAGCGCCTCAAGGTTGTCATTGACAGCTGGGCCGCTGATAGCTCGTACCCGAATGGCCACTACGTCGGCATTCTTGGTGCGCCTGGGAATTTGCAGACGGAACTCAGCGCGTTACTCGTGGACAATGAGGTGGAGGAGGCGCCATTCAGTGAGGCAGCGCTGGCTTGTCTTCCATCAAGTGAAGAGTGTCCTATCGACATTGAAGGGGGTTGTGTGGCTGAGTGTTCAACAGCAAAACGCCCGTCCCGCTGCGGGCTGTTGAACTGGCAGGTTCCTCAGGAGGAAGTTCCTCTTCGTCGTGATCTCCGCACAACGCACCGCGTCTTCAGCGTGGACCCTCACGGCTGTCAAGACATCGACGATGCCATGTCGATTCGACGCTTGCCCAACGGGAATGTGGAGCTTGGCGTGCATATCGCCGATGTCTCGTACTTCGTCGAACACGGCTCGGCATTGGATATGGAGGGCAGACGTCGCAGCACGACGGTGTATTTGGTAGGCCAGCGACTTGATATGCTGCCGTCCGTGCTCAGTGCAGATCTGTGCTCGCTTCACGAGAACCGAGACCGATTCGCGGTCAGCGTTATGTGGGAGCTGGACGGCAAGACGTACGACGTGGTGGCGAACTCGACTTGGTTTGGACGCACCATCATCCGCAACTGCGCTTCGATGACCTATGAACAAGCCCATCGCCTTCTGCAGGACGTCAACGCTGATGCCGACGATTCACCGCGACGAGGCACGTCGAGAACGGAATATCGTAAGGACGAACACGTTGAGGGCGTCGCAGGAGGGCGTATCCCGCTGGAGCTTCAACAGCATATTCGAGAAGATCTTCGTATGCTGACCGATGTTGGTCGTCGGCTCGGTCGTACGCGTGGCTCGCAAGGTGGATTGGATCTGTCGAAGCAGGAAGAAGTGCGCTTCTCCCTGAACGTCTCTGAGCTCGGCCAAGAAGATGTGGAGATCACGGTGAAAGAGAGCTTGGAAATCCACGGCACCATTGCCGAGCTCATGATCCTCGCGAACTCAACTGTCGCTCGCAGGCTCGTGGAGCGCTACCCGACCCACGCGCTGTTGCGTCGGCACCCACCGCCCTCCGGAGACCGCTTCACGCAGCTTGTCCAGCTCGCTAAAGCACGAGACGTAGTGATCGACGCTACCAACAACTTCACGCTGCAGCAGTCACTCTCTGCAGCAGAACGCTCTGGACGCATGGACAGCAAGACCATGTCGCTCTTGAAGTCGCTCGCCGTTCGTGTCATGACCGAGGCCGAGTATGTCAGTTCCGGAGCCGTAGCCGCAGGAGATGAAGCCACGGCGAACGGAGACGTCACGCGGTTTGCACACTACGGCTTGGGTCTGCAGTACTACACGCACTTTACGTCGCCGATCCGTCGATACGCCGATATCATCGTACACCGGCAGCTTTTGGCCGCAATCACAACGCCAAGCCCCTCTCGGAGTTCAACGTTGCGGCGACCTGCAACCAGCGCACCTGCTCCGTTGATACTACCGAACACGCTTGCCCCGTCCGTGCTGGAAACGGACGAGGATGAAGACTTCCTGGACGATCTCATTTCGTCGGTGGACAGCCAACTTCAAGTAACTTTGACGCAAGAAGAGGAACAAGCGTCTTATGCTGGAATCGACGAAGCGATTATGGATGGGGATAGCCTTTTCCCACCGGAAGAGCTGGTGCCGTTGGCTCGGCATCTCAACAAGAAGAACCGGCAAGCCAAACTAGCGGCCTACGCCTGCGACGAGCTGTTCCTGGCCTTGTACTTCAGCAGTCACACGGTCAAGGTACCAGCAATTATTACGGCGCTCAAGCAGAACGGCTTTATCGTGTACGTGCCGAAGTACGACCTTCGAGCGCCGGTGTATCTGCGCGACAAGAGCGGCGTCGTCCAAGTGGATCCGCTGCTGCTCGGTGTCCGCATCGTGGATACTGATCCGGCGACTGGGGCCTTTGCTGGGGCTGAGTGTATTCGCCGAATCCCGCAGGCTCAACTCGTCTGGAACGACTCTGAACGCGAGACTTTGGAGGTCGTGGCGGAAGACAAGCGGGCTGTGTTCCACATCCTGGACGAGGTGGAAGTGCAGGTGTCGTGCGACCTCGCGGCGTCCGGTGCTCGTGTGCCGCAGCTCCAGTTGCTTCTCGTTGGCCGTGCGAGTTCTACACGCAAGAAACACATCGCGTCGTCGCTGTCCGAGCTGCAACGAGTTGTTCAAACCAAGAGCGAAGCAGACAGCGGCCCGACCAGTTCCAAGGACGCCACGATGTCGGAGCCTTGCACCGTTGGCGAGGAGTCCTCGGCGCCAAACTTGTACCAGCTTCTTCTGGATGCACCCAACCTCTCGCCCTCGGACAAGAGCCTTGCGCGTCNCCAGGAAGAGGACGGAAAGAAGAAGAAAGCTGGATTCAAGCGTCGAGGACCCGGGCGTCTTGTCTTCGGGAACTTCTCGACCAACTCGCGCCACCACTACCAGCACAAGCTCGCGCAATACATGGACGCGAGGTCGGAGGCGCGTGAAGAAGAGCTCAAGATCCAGCGGTTCGCGAACGGTTCTCCTGGCATGACCTCCGCTCAAGAAGCCAGGCGTGCCGAACGCGAGGCCCTCGCCCGAACGCAGAAGCTGGCAGCCGAGAGGAGACACGACCGGATCAATCGACGCAACAAGGCAGGCAAGTAACACGGCAAGAGCTCACAGACACGATCGAGTTCATGTACACAAAACCATTTTTTTCTGCTCTAGCTGCGCCACCCTTTGACGTAGCCGTAGTAATTTGCGGTTGTATCTGTACGCGTGCTCACTCGTGCCTGCTTACAGCTCCGTCTCCTTGATGGAAGACTGCGGAATGCCATTGCCGAACTGTGCCGTCGAGAGGAAGCTGTTGTCGTCCGCGCTGTCCATCTCCGAGTCGTCGCCGTATCCCTTGCGGTTCATCATCGCCACGAACTCCTCGAAGCTGATGACGCCGTCGCCGTTCGCATCCACGTCGTTAATGACCTCCTGCGCCTGCTCCTCGCTGCCCATGAACTGCACCAGGTCAGCCTTCGTGATCGACCCCGTATTCGTGGTGTCGAAATAATTAAATGCGTTGATGAGATGTTCCTCCTGGTTGGCCAGGTTCCGCTTCATCGTCGCCGCCAGGAACTCCGGGTAGTCCACGAGTCCGTCGCCGTCGATGTCGATGCCCTTCACCAGGTCCAGCACCTCCTCCTCAATCATGCCCAGGCCAGTGTCACGCAACGCCTCGGCCAGCTCGGACACCGTGATGACTCCGTTTCCGTCCGAATCAATCGCCATGAACTGGTTCTTGAGCTCGGCGATGTCGCCCTCCGTGGCCAGGTCGGCAATGACGCCAAGCGCGGCCTTCTTGAGCTTGTTGTTGCCCGTGAAGCGCTTCAGACTCGAGAAGATGTTCGGGTTCAGCGTCATGCTGGACCTCGGCGCCGAGCCCGAGATCCACGGGTGGCGCAGCACCTCTTCCGCCGTGAGACGCTTGGACGGGTCCACCAGCAGCAGGTGGCTGATGAGGTCCTTGGCCTCGTTGCTCACGTTGGTCCACTCGGGCGAGTCGAAGTCGTAGCGGCCGGCACGGACCGAGGCGAAGATCTCCGGGTCCGTGTCGCCGTAAAACGGCGGGTAGCCGCACAGCAGGATGTACATGATGACGCCGATGCTCCACAGGTCGCACGACTTGTCGTAGTGGCGGCCCAGCACCTCCGGCGCAATGTAGTACGGCGTACCGACGCGCGTGGTCATGACGCCCGCGCTGAGGCCGTCGTCCATACGGGACAGGCCGAAGTCGATGACCTTGAGCTCGGCGTCCTCGGCCTTGGTGGCGAACAGGAAGTTCTCGGGCTTGAGGTCGCGGTGGCAGATGTCGCGGTCGTGGCAGTGCTTGACGGCGTCGCAGATCTTGCGCACCAGCACGGCGGCGTCGGCCTCGCTGTAGTGGCCGCGCGCGATGATGCGGTCGAAGAGCTCTCCGCCCGTGCAGAGCTCCGTGACCAGGTGCAGGTGGCGGTTGCCCTCGCACACGTCGTAGAGCTTGATGATGTTGGGGTGGTCCAGCGTCTTGAGGATGCTGATCTCGCGGCGCATGGTCTCGGGGCGGCTCACCTTGGCCTTGGGGATGGTCTTGATGGCCACCTTCTCGCCCGTGGCCTTGCTCACGCCCACGCGCACCGTGCCGTAGTGGCCGTGGCCCAGCTCCTTCTTCTCGATGTCGTAGTACTCGTTCACGTCGCGCAGTTCCCCCGTGATCTAATGAATTAACGAATTNCACTCTTACCAGCTCCTTGAAGGCCTTGCGCTCGCGCGTCTGCGGGTTGCGACGTACGGCGGGTGCGGCGGGCGGCGTCGGAGCGGCCGCCTGGGGGTGGACCGGGGCCTGTGGGGCGGCCTGCTGCGCCTGCTTCTGCTGCTGCTGGGCGCGGCGGTGCGACGGGTTGTTGCGCTTGCCGTGCGGCCGCACGTTGCCGCCGGCGTTGCTGCTGCTGCTGTTGCCCATGGCGAGGGGAGGGCGGAATCGGGAGTGGAGGGAGGGCAGCTTTTTGGGGTTCTTGTGCGATGGCTACAAAAGTGCGGATTTGGAGCGGATGTTGCGCGTATGTCGCGGCAACATTGCACAAAAATCCGGCCCAGAATCCTGTTTCTGGCAGCAACCTTTTGATTTTACGGGCAAGTTTACTGCCCGCGTGCATGCCAACGTGGGTGGATCATCCGCAAGGAGTGTTTGCTGAGGACGATGGCGCTGTTGCTGCTGGAGAACAAGTCAAGTTTGCGTGCAGCGTGCACTTTGAAGGCCAAAGTGAAGCCTTTGCCGCCCGTAGATTCAATGTGGACAGTAATTTACTGTCAGTAAAGTTGTGCGGGCAGCTTGACTGATTATCCAATTTTCTGGTTGCTAGAAACCATGTTATTGTTGCTGGAATAGCAAATGAGGGACTCATTGCGCTTGTTCTCGTTGCCACGTACGAAGAGCACTGGAAGGAGCGGACTCGAACCAATTCAAACGACGAACTTTGGGACAAAATCGGAATTGGCATCTTCATTTCCAGCTGCTTGTTTCCGCATGGTCATCATCCTGCGCGTCTACGAGCACCAATTGCTGGTGCATGTACGCTCACTGCGGCGGCTGGTGACCAGCTCCTTGCACGTGGTTCCACGGCAGCAGCGTCTGCAGAAACAGTAGCAGCGGATTCGCGTCGGCCGGCAGGTTGCCTGCTTCGAACTCCTCCTGAGCCTGAGCCAGCGCCGCGAGCGCCTCGGCGTCCAGCGGCTGGCCGTTCTGGAGCTGCGGGGGCTGCAGCATCGGGTGGTCTGCTGGCAGCGTCGTGATCTCGTCCGAGTAGTCTGGTAGTAACAGTCACACACACCGTCAAAAGTGTCAGCTGGCCAAACTTCTGCCTCACAACAATTCGCTGTTCGTGAGCTCTCCGTTACCTGCACTGACGGCGCGAAGATACTTGTGCAGACACGTGGGGAGCTCCAGCACTTGCGGGTTCGCAGAGACTAATGCCGGCGAGGCCAGTGCATGTTGTGCACTGCGCAGAAGGAAGGCCTGCGCGTCGTTCACCTTCCAGAGCGTGTGGTTCCTCGTGACGTAGATGTCCAGCAAGTGCTGAAGCACGCTGTGCTCTCCATCGACGCTACGAGCGTTGGCGAACACGCGGCTGGACAAGATCGGCTGCCACGAAGCTGTAGTAGGCAACAGCAGAGCAACGTTAGCACGTTATTCACAGCACGAGGGGATGCTAGACACTGCAACAACGTACATGAGGATGGGTTGGCCGCGATCTTCTCCAGCAGCGGCTTGAGGATTGTCGGGAACCTGAGCAGTGCAGCGGCCAGCAGATCCTTGGCCTCGTCTTCATTCCCTAGGAAGAAACTGGACAACACCACAGCATTAGTGTCGGTCAACCAATGAAGGAAGCTCGTCATGCTTACTGAGCCAGAGCCAGGGAAAACTGCAAGTTCGGGAGCGCTGCGATCGAATCCGACGAGGACGAAGCCTTCTTGCCGGCCTTCTTCGTGGTTCCAGCTTCGCTGCTTGCGAGTCGATCCACTGCTGGGGTCTTGGAGGCGACCAAATCGATCAGGAACTGACACTGGCGGGACGTCAGGGCGTAGTAGTCAATTGCAAGAAGCACGTTCATCGGGTCGCCCTGAGGGTCGAGGCTGAGCAACAGCTTGGCCGTTTCGAACGCACTGCGCATACAGCCGCGACGTCCAACCTGCTTCATCAGCAAGAACAGCGCCCGGAAGAAGCCGCCGTTGTGCTCTGCCTGAATGTCCATGCGGCAGTTTCCCTTCGAGACGTCGAACTGGTCTGCCCACGCCAGCTCCAGCACGTACATGCATCGCTTGATGCAATCCGCGGCGTGGTCCATCTGGCCATGGTGCTGGAAAACCTCACTCATCGTGAGCAAGGCGTCGAGATGGTACGGGTAGCGCTGCAGGAAGTGGCCGACGAGGTTCGGGTCGTGCGTCCGCTGTAAGAGCTCAAACTCCTCCTGCAGCTTCTTGTACGCAATCGACCACGTGATCTCAAAGTAGTTGCACAGGCTGTTCCAGCCAGCAGCCTTGGGCTTGTTGGAGCGTGTCCAGCGGATGCCACCGCCAACGAACGTCGGAGGACGGGGCCATTCGTCCAGGGGCGTCACCATCGCCACCTTCTTCGTCGCCACTCGGGCTGCACTCCTAGGTAGCGTAGCAACACAGTCTCTCGGTCAGATTTCGCCGTCCGGGCTCTCAGTTTGCTGCAACTCACCGAGGGTCTCCACGCTTTCGGCTGCCGCTATGACCTCCTTCCTTCACCCCGAAAATGCGCTTCATCTCCTTATCAGCGTTGGCGAACTTGAGCTGCACGCCGAATATCGACTGCTCCTGCTCGTTGCGGATGGACGTGGCTTCGTCGACGCTCAGGTTTCCCGCTTCGGCCGCCAGAGCGTCCAGGATGTCGTCTACCGACTCCTCCTCTTCTTCTTTGTCGCTCTCTGCTTGACCCTTGTTCTTGCCCTTGTTCTTGTTCTTCCTGAACAGCCAGCAGCAGCAATCACATCCTCCGTGAGCATGAATAACGGCACACCACCAGCTTCAAAGTCTCTCTCACTTCTTCTTTCCCTTGGCTGGCTCTGGTGCCACCACCACAGGCGTCTCCACTTGTTCCTCCGCTTCTTCTTCTTGTTCTTCTTCCTCCTCGCTCTCGCTCTCACTCTCGTCCGAGTCTGCTAGAAACGCAAAGCCCGCGTTGACAGGCCGCTTCTCCTCCAGTTCCTCGTCCGACTCGAGCTCCTCGTCGCTGTCGGCGTGGGCCGCAGCCTCGCGCTCCTTGGCCAGACGCTTCGCTTGGCGGGCAGACCTGTTCAGCAGCAGAGAGAGACGTCAGACCCATGGCGAGGGCATCGATCCATCCACGAGCACTCACATCGTTCAAGCCAATCCAACAGTGACGTACTGCCATAAAGTAGTTAATTTCCATATATAATAGACTTTAAATATGGTCGTTGAAGCTTAGTTATGGCATGTCTTCTACTCGTCCTTGATAGCGGTGGCGAGCTGCACATCCATGCGAGCATACTGCACGCAGCCCAGCAGTGCCTCGGGCAGCTCGTCTTCGGTCTGTCCTTCGACCACGAAGCCCATGTCCACCACAAAGCTCGTCGAGTGCGAGCGACATAGCGACGTGATATGCTTGGCGATAGTATCGGACGAAATGTCCACGTGAACTTCCAGGTAGGCCGGCGTCTGGTAGTACGTGGTCTGGATGGCCTTGCCGATGATGCACGGCGTGGTGCCCACACTCTTGCGGATGACCCACGGGCCGTCGACGATGGTCGGGATCAGTTTGAACCGCGCGTTGCGGAACGCAGCGTCGCTCCTGAGGAAGCGTTCCCAGAGCTTCTCAGCCTCGGTGGGGTCTTCCACGCCGGAGCTCTTGGTCCGGGCAAAGTACTGCACGGTGGCGACCAGCGGGCTGCCAGGGATAATAAGCGTCACGACGAATAACTGCGGCATGTCGTTGCCGAACTTGGCCATCGCCTTGCGCGCGAAGCTCTTCTTGGAGTTGCAGACGTGCTGGAGCTCCTCATGCGTGCCCTTGAACGACTCGAACCACACCAGCTCAAACAGAGGTGGGGCGCCAGTCTCCTTGATCTTGTCCTGGAGATACGTCTTGGAGCGCAGCTTGAACTGCATCCAGTCCGGCTGGGACCACAGCTTGCGAAGCTGCGGGTCTTGCGTCGTGCAGCTCTCGGCCTGCGTTTTCCATGACTTTACGGGGGCAGGAGTGTATTTCACGTGCTCGGGGGCCAGGAATTCTGATCGAATGGCATCGAAAGAGTAATAGTGAGTCTTCCACGAAGGCAACACCACGAAGTCGACACGAGGAAAGATAAGCAGTTGCGATCGGGTGGTAAGCATACCCTTCATCGTTGTGGCGTGTTGAGAATCGAGAGGTGCGTACTTCACTTTATCTTCGACAATAGCGTTGCTGTCTGTGAGCCCACGCTGGGTAAACGAGGGAAACCGCAGCATCCCATGCTTCACGTCCTCGCAATCTAAACTTGCTTCAAATTCCTTGAAGAATTCAGTTTCTGACGTACTAGTGAGCTAGAGCAAGTTGAAGTGTGTCGTCGGTGATGATAAGACGAAAGCAACACTCTCCAGGCTGCTTTTGCCGGTGCTTGATGGGGGTGGAGTTCTTGCTCTTTACAATATTCATTTTCAGTATTACCAGTTAGTCGAGAGTCGAGGCGTTGCTACCTAGTCGGCAATTGGGATGGAAATCGACAGGTCGAGGTGACAGTACTGAATGCAGCCCAGCAGCGCCTCGGGCAGCTCGGCTTCATCTCGGCCTTCAATGACGTACCCGACGTCAACAGTGAGGCGGGTCGAGTGCGAGCGGCACAGCGCCGTCACGTGCTTGGCGATCCGGTCGGAGCAGATATCGACCACCACTTCCAGGTACGCCGGCGTCTGGAAGAACGTCGTCTCCAGCGCTCTAGCAATGATGAGCGGTTTGGCGCCAACGCTCTTTCTGACCAGCCACGGACCGTCGTGGACCGTGGGCACAAGCTTGAGCCGCTCCTTGCGGAAGTCGTCGTCGCTCTCCAGGAACCGCTGCCACAGCGCATTGGCCTCGGACAGCGGGGCGTCTCCGGTCCTGGCGAAGTACTGCACTCCGGCTACGACGGGGGTGCCTGGCACGATCAGAGTCACGACGAACAGTGGCGGGACGTCGCTGCCGTACTTCGCCAGCGCTCTGCTCGCAAAGCTCTTCTTGGACTTGCACACGTGGTGGAGCTCCTCGGGCGTTCCACTGAAAACCTCAAACCACAGCAACTCAAACACTAGGCAGAAGACCAGTTCGTTAGGGATTGAGCAGCGTTGATCCACCGCTTGGTGCACGTACGAGGTGGAGCGGACGTTTCCTTCATCTTGCTCTGCAAGTACGTCTTGGAGCGCAGTTGGAAGCCCGACCAAGTGGGCTCGGACCACATCTTCCGCAGTCGCGGGTCCTGCTCCGAGCATCCCTCGGTCTTGAACTTCCACGACTTGATGGCGTCGGACGAGCACTTTTCAGGCTGCTGGGGCTGCAGCGGCTTGAGTTCTGCGCAAAAGCATTCCGGCGTGAGCTACAGCTTGACCAAGAAGAGCTTCTCTTGCTCCTACCTCGCATGCTCTCCGTCGTCCGCGTGGATTGCCAACTGCAGGGCGGTTGAGTATATATGGCCTGCTCAGCTCAATTCAAGAGCTCCGGTAACGGCACGGAGTGTTCTGAGCAGCGCTGGCTAAGGTGGCGAAGCTCTCGTGCCTCTTCAAAGCCGAGCGCGTCCGTGTGGCACACATGGGGCGCGAAGCCATCACTGGGTTCATCTGGCGCGGTTTCTGGGTGTTACCAAAGCCCCCAAGAGTTAGGAGCCTGCCAACACGAAGAGATGGTGCCGCGCGTGGAGCCTCCGAGCGCCATACGCTCGCCCACCGCCAGCAAGAAGCGCATGAAGAAGTTCCGCGACGTCGTGTCCCCACTCGACCCCGCTGACGCGCG
>JAABLL010000837.1:0-11477 GCA_012295475.1 Phytophthora gonapodyides | reverse complement strand
ACACAAGGTGAACCCTCAGCACTACACGGCACGTCGGAGTACCCCCTCCGTTAGTCGGTGTCTGGGCGCAGTGTGTGAGTCGGGATCATATATATAGAATTCTAGCGGATCTGCTCCACCACATTTTCGGTGAAAAATTGCTTCTATGTGGGCAACCTGCCAAGTCATTTCGCTGACATGACGGTAGTCGAGCGATGGATGACGCAAACGGTGTCTGTCGTCGTCGCCACTCGCGTAATGCGAGGTGGCGCACACCGTTCGATTCGCTCCCATTGCCTCGTGTTCGACGCCACCCCTGGGCCAGCAGCGACGCTGCTGCCAATTCCAGTCGTCAGCATCACATCGTATCGTGTACTACTGGCAGGACCTTTCAAGACAGAGCAGCAGGCGCACGTCCGCCAAATGCATCGTGTCCGCCGCGAGGTTGTCGACGACGTGTTGAGGCTTTACTGGCAGCACAATGCAATCTACGAATCTGTCACTGTTAACTGTTGTGACCTCCGGGCCGACGCTGTCGCCGAAACTCTGATTTTTCAAGAAGGTGATGCACATGTGGAAGTCGTGGACATGGGTGCCGAGCACGATCGTGTTGGCGATGTGTCGGAGATCGACGTGTCCTCTACGGAGACCGACGTCGTTGAACGGCGAATCGTCTTCATTTCCGATCATCACAAGGTGAGCACGCAGAATACGCCGGGCCACGAGAACCAAAGTGCGCCGCAGCCTCAGTTTCTTGTTCGACATTCCAGCCAATTTGCGCAAAAAGACAAAGCGTATTTCGCGCGAATGTTCCCACATTTGTTCCCGTACGGAAGAGGGCACCCTGGGGAGCAACGGCATAGCCCAGTGTCCTTGGACGCCTGCATTCGCTACTATGGCCAAGTCAGCACGCGGAAGTTCGCCGAGGACGAGCTTTGCATGCTCGCGAGCTTCGATTTCCTGTCAATCCAGAAGTTATACACACAGGTCGCGTTGAAGTGCCAGCGCAATCCAACCCTGTTCGAGCCGTACAGTGACATCACCGAAGAAAAGCTCATGGAAGCGCTGAACCACAAGGAGCTGCGGCATCAAGGGCGCACGACGTCGAGACGTGACGACGACTCCAGTGCAACCGACTTTCTGAAGACGGTCGAGCTCAGTGGAAGCGCGATGTGGGGATCCGACGCTGAGCGAGCACAATGGCGGTGCATCAGGCGCGGTTCGGGCAACCTGCGCTTTTCGTGACGCTCACGCCGAACATCGCTGAGTCGTTTGTCATGGCGGAGTATGCTGGTGTCATGTCCGTTGACACGCTGTTGGACGCTCCATTGGGCGACGTACCAGGAAGGTCAGTGTTACACAGCGCGAGCATGCGGAATGATATGGCATCGGCTCGACTCTTCATGCGCAACGTGGACGCGTTCATAGAGCACGTGGTTGGTGTCCAGCCCAAGCACATAGAGCAAGCCGTTCGAAGCCCTCTTCGGGGATGTCAAAGCATACTTCGGTATGATTGAGACCCAAGGCGGCGGGACGCTGCACGCCCACTTTCTAGTTTGGCTGGTGGAAGCGCCACCGAACAGCGATGCATTCGATCGAGCGGTTGCTGCTCATGGCGACTAATACTTTCGAGGTGTCGAGGCGTTTACAGACAGTATTGTGTCGACGTCGATGCCATTGAGCGTTGCAGAGTCGTGTTGTGTTTTCTGCGGGTATTCGTACGCCGATCTTAATGAGCTGTCTATTCCGGCCGAGGTCTGTGAAGGCCCGAAGAAGCAGCACGGGCACGAACGCGGTGAACCAGCGCTCGTTCGGTGTTCCGGGTGCAGCAAAAGCTTGAGCTCTCAACACGTCATTCGCCGCCTATAGCAGGAGGACCGACCCACGTCGTGGCCGCCTTCGATGCGAGCATACGCCGCGGACGAGCTAAAAGCACAAGTTCAATTGGAGGCGTCATGCCGAGGTGGAATTGCTGCCGCGAAGGCAGCAATTTATCGTCGGGACATGTATTTGTGCGCAGCAGAGACGAATGCGGACGACGACGCGTACGGTGACTATTTGTGAGACCTGAACCAAACGCCACTACGACACGAGCAGCGTGAAGACGATGCATATCGCGACGATAAAGTCGCGCGCACACTTGTGATGCTTCCTCCGTCGGTCGAATACGAGCGGTGGGCGGCTCGCGCTCTTGAATTCGCGGTTGCAATGCTAGTGTTCATGCTGAATCTACATTGGCGGTTCCATGCTGGGAGCTGCTTCAAGAAAAGTAGTGCTTCGTCGCCCGGCCGATGTCGCTACGGGTTTCCACGAGCCAGAATTGCGCAGACGTCGTGCTTGAGCGAAGGAGTCGCACTTGCGCGACGATCACCGTTCGAGTTCGCCAATGGTTTCAACCGTGAAATGATGCTAGGGTTCAAATCGAATCACGACATCCAATTACTTAACGGCGGTCTGAATGCTTTACTTCGGATCTTCTACGCGACGAAGTACGTAACGAAGATGCAGGAACAAGTAGACTTGATCACTGCCGTCGCACTCAGCGCCTTTAAGCGGCGTCAGCTGCGAGAAGCGCAAGACAACGACACCACTAACGGCGACCGTGCTGGAATCGGCCGCAGACGCGTCGCGTCGCTACTCTATGCGATCACAAATCGACGCGAAATCGCTGGACCGCTTGCTGCCTTGTATTTGCTGCGAGGATCGTGCGTGTACACGAGCGTGCCTTGCGCAACGCTCCCCCTTCGAATTGTGTTGGACAAACTCATCGAGCAATCGGCGCACTCGTGCGATCTTGTGGAGCTGCGCGAGCACGAGTCAGACGTTACCTTCCGCGCTGCGTTATTCCTCGACGACTATTTGTTTCGGCCTGCCTCGCTCAGTCGGCTTAGTCTGTATGAGTACGTAGCCAAGCACTTCCGACGCAAGCGAACCCAATCGACAGCGGAGTCGGTATTTTTTTCTAGCGGAGCACCCGCTCTTTAGCTCGCATTACGTGGGCACGTACATTGATGAAGTGGTTCCAATAGTGACGGGCATGCGCATGCCCTTCGTGGATTCCGAATCGCCCTTTGAAATTGTCGTGAAGCGGAGCCAGTGCGCGTTGGTGTTGTTCAAGCCGTTCCGTGCTGTGGAATATCTTGTGGACGACTTGACGGACAGCGCTGGATGGGTACAGGCATTCTTGCTGTGGCAACCCACGCGCACGAGCTTCACCCGCGAGATTAAGGCCAACATGGACGACTACCACCGCGCCGCCAAGCAGCGGAGGAGTGTGGCGAGTCAAGTGGTGATGCCGAGCTCGCTGCCGAAAACGGCACCGACAGCGATGAGCTCATCGGGACGCGCGAGGAAATCAACGCAGCGCTGGACAAACGCGGCCGCGTGCGAATCAGCGGGCCCTGTTGCCGCTGGATTCGACGAGTTCTGCCATTTTTTCGACGATGCCGACGCCGGTGACAATAGCGACAACGACGAAGAAAGCACGGTAGCACCTGCTGTAGAATGGAGCTTGCCGATCTTCCCTAACTCGAAGTCGTCCGTCTCGAGGTGCGGATACAAAGATTTATTGAGCGTGGCCTTGCAGAGAACGGTGGGCATGGTCGCAGACTTGCGCGGCCGCAGCTCCACGTTCGACTTCTCCATCGAGGAGCTGCACCAATTCGTCAGCGATACTTCGAATGAAGAGACGGAACCACATAGTTCGGACCTGTTCCGCAATGAGCGCGCCACCAAAGTCGTGGAGTTGATTGCGAACGCGCTTGAGTGCGTTCGCGAGTGGTCACCGCCGACGCAGATGCCAACACAGCCACCGGCACCGCTCCCGCCCTATGCATCGATTGAGGACGTCGCTCGAGCGTTCACGCTCAATCAGCGTCAGCACGTCACGTTAACCCTCATCACGACCTCGCTCATCCGACGCTTCCTGCACCAAGAGCTGAGCGGTCTCCATGGCGACAGCGGTGGCTACAGCACCCAAGATTTTGAGGCGCGCTTTCGAGACGACAAGATGCGCATGTTCCTTGGTGGCACCGGTAAGAGCCGCGTAATCGACGCAGTCGACGCGTTCTGTGCCAGCTGGGACCGCCATGACTCCGTCGTGAAGGCAGCGCTGACGGGCAAGGCCGCTACCCTCATTGGCGGGCGAACCCTCGCAAGCTTTATGATGCGCGTACAGCATGCCATCAAGGAAAAGCGCTTTGCACCGCTGGAACTTCTCGTGATCGATGAAGTCTCCATAATGAGTAAGCCCGAGTGGTTGCGACTGGACAAGCTGCTGCTCCGATATAAGCAGGCTCCCGGAGTGCCCTTCGGAGGCGTCCACATGGTGCTCGTTGGCGATTTCCTGCAAATGCCACCCGTCAAAGCCGACCCAATCTACATTGACCCGGCCGACAAGTCTATGGTGAAAACCGTAGACATCGAAGGCTTCGAGCTGTGGCGAAAGTTTACCACCGTCATCATTCTCGAGGGGTCAGTGCGTTTCCGACGCGACCCCGAGTGGGGAGAAGGCTGCCGCCTCGCATGGCTCGGGCAGTGGACACCTGAATTTGTCCGTCTGATCAACAGCCGTGTGCTAACGCTGCATGCCCACAGGGAGTCTTCATCGATGACGCTACCAGAAGAAATCGGCGCTGATGCAGTCTTTGTCACCCCAGAGAACGCGACCCGCTTGACTGTCAACAACGCATTCGTGGCAAAACCTGCGGCACTGCTTCCCAGCGGCATCTTTCCTGTCCGCGTCGCCGCTAATTTCAAGGACGCGCTGAGCGGGTTGAGCCAAAGCGACCTCCGCTACGTCATGAGCCAGCCCGACAACCGCTTTGGAAGGATGGCTCCCTACCTGGACCTCATCTATGGCATGCCCGTCCAGGTCACGCAATACGTCGCCACTGCGAAAGGTATAGTGAACGTCACGCTCGGCACCCTTGAGTTCGTGCACTTTCCCGCCAGCCCTCGCTTCCGACTCGTGCGTGATGGCGCGTCCAACACGGCTGTGCAGCTGCCCAGCCAATCGCCTGACTACGCTATGCTCCGCGTACCGCGGCCACGAGCGACCGGCATCCATGGACCCAGAGCTGTTTCCAGTATTTTGTTTTGCGACCGAAGCGTACATGAAGTCCACCATCACGCTCCCAAAGGCGTCGAACGGCCAGCCGCGGTCTATCACCGTCAAGCCGCAGCAACTACCCTTCGTATGCGCCATCGGCTCGACCGTGTACAAAGTGTAGGGAGAGACGCTCCAGTCGATGGTCGTCATGGACTGGAAGTCGGCGCAGCAAGTCGTCAACAAGCCACAACAAACCTACTTACTGGTTTCACGACTAACGTCCTGAAATGCACTTGTTGTATTGACTCCATTTAGCCAAGATCTTGCAGCATGGTCCAAGCCACCTGCAAGCGCACTCACCGAAGAAGAACGACTCAACCACCTCAGCAACGTCCCCTCGGCGACGTTCCAGTCATCAATAGCTGCCGACGCAGCGGCCTCCGCCGTGGAAGTTGACACTCGTTAGCTTGCACCGCCACCCGACGCCACGCTGTCGTAAGCACTGAAAAGCGTCAGTTGTGCATGCCAATTCATACCATCCTGCATCATTGCCAACCTTGGTAACGCGGTGCTGACGTCAGCGACTGTCCGCGGATTCTTGCTGCAGTGCCCAACGAGCCGCGATGGTGACTCGACCACTGCACCACCGAATGCCGACCCTTCGCGTCATGCTCCTCCTTCTTGTCCTCCTCCTGCTGCTGCCGCTGATACCGACGCGACGCGGCGCCACTTGGAAGCCGCGCGCGCTCGCGCCTCTTTGGTCCGAAGGGTCGCTTTGTGTGCCATCGCTGTGTTGCACCCACTCGACTAAGTTGCTTTATGTTGCTATATGTTGCGCGCGCGGTGCGCTAACGGCGAAGGTTCCTTGAAGGGCGAGGTGAGCCGAAGATTGAGAGATGACAAACATCGCCCCCTGTTGACCCCCCAACGACAGTTCTCACTTTGTTCGAACAGCGAATTTCAGAGAACACTCTGCTCTTTAAAAAAATACAGCAGAACATATTGATTTATATTTCCTCTTACGACAAAGATGCGCGGCGCCGCCGAGAAGCAACAATTCGACGAAGAATGAACATCTCTACGTCGAGCGAGTGAGTCTGTGTGTGATGGTGCTTTGCAGCGTGACCCTAGCGTAACTTAGGGTAAGTTACGCTGAGGTAAGGGGCAGAAGCGCATAAACTACAGCGGAGACCAAAACTCTAGAAACGACCTGTCATTAAGAACGGACGATGCATGCACAAGTGGAGAACATTCCAGGACAAATATGAGCGTCGAGGTCGCATTTATGACATGAAGGAGACGAACTGAACGAGGACGCAGTGCTGGACGCACTTCGCCGTGGCAACAAAAGCAAGTTCATCAACCACAAGGGCAATACTTCCAATTGCACGGCGAAACTGGTGACTGTGGGGTGTATCACATCTTCCTCAGGAAGGTGCATAGCATCTCTATCGGGAATTAGTTTTCGATATACGGCAACAAAGGAGGCATTTAAGCCAGGTTGGAGTCAGCATCGAGTGGTGCTGAACGAGTCGGATGGCGTTTAACAACGAATCCACGGCTCAAGTGGAGCTGCCCTGGTAGGTAAGGCCAACAGTGTAAAATCCGCTACGAAAGTTTTGAAAAAAAAAAAAAAATGTACTAGCGTATTGTGTGACACGAGGCGGCTCGAAACCGAGAAGCCACGCGTCGTCGCCACTCGGAACGTCGGCGAAGCTTTATCTGGAAGTTTGTATGTGGAGATTGTGGAGAGAACCGTGCGACATGGATGTCGACAGGGACGAGGCGCAATCCGTGGAAAGGTTCTGTCGTCTGAATGCAGATGGGCCCAACCGGCCGGAAGTGTAAACTCTGAAAGTGCACACTCAAGAACGCACTCAGTCCAGCCACCGGACTTCCCTTACAGCGAGCAGTCTAAATCCTGACGTCAAAGTGCTCAGAGGGACGTATCCCTGACCACCTCGCCTTGCTGGATTACGGACGACAACCAAGAACCAAGACCGAGCACGCGTACGTCTCCTGCACCCAAGTATCGTGCGCCGGACGCCTACATCTCAACATCTACATGTACAAGTTGCTCAAGTCGAGCATGAACCCAGAATCTGAGTTTTACACCCAGACGACAGGATATCACAAAAACCAGACGTCAGGATGTCCGAATTCTTACAATACAGAAGCCAAGCCAACGATTCCCAGACGGCTCAACGAGCGTAATCAAGTGGTGTGCAAGTTGAACTACCGCCAATAATCCAGCAAGAAGTGTCGAGCCAACTCGTCGACAGCACGCTGCCGAAGATCGCGATCCATACTCAAGCCCAGACTCACATACCCGACCAAGACGTCCATACTCAGGTCAGGACGTCTAAACTCAAGCCAAGTGTACCCATCAAGACCAGACCTGCAGCGGAGAGAAGGAGAGAGTAGAGAGAAGAAGGAAGAGAGAGAGAAGATAGCTAAAACCAACAACAGAGTTCAATTCTCCTTGTAGAGCGCAAGCGATTGAGAAAAGATAGCTAAAACCAACAACAGAGCTCAATATTCCTTGTAGAGCGCAAGCGACTTCGGCGTGACTTGCCGACGAAAGATTCCAGAAGACCGGACCGAGACTGCGACCAAGCTACGATAAGGCACACCGGCCTGGACGAACCGTCTTTGGGACTCCACCAAAAACTCAAGTCCAGTAAGATGGTGACCAGAGGCGTCTTCGACACCCTGGAGTGACCCACCTATTTCATATTCTAGTTGGGTCATCGGTATTTATGCTGTTGTTTTGCCCATTTCATATTAACTAACCCTCGGGGAAACTGAGAAGCGGTTGCTCCTGAGTTTGATTGCTAACTGCTGTGTGAAGAGACTGTATCTGCTGTAATCCCTCTGAATTTATAGGGTGGTGCGCATTTGTACGGGGATTCTGACGGGCTAGGCGTCTGAATCGTTAAAATCCGCGTCGACCTAGCGTGGTGACCCACCTTTCCAGGGCCCAAAATAATAAGGAAGGGCTGTATATATTTGCGTATAAGTCTGCATATTGTTGGTTGTCTCTCTGGGGATTGGGTCTGAATTTGCGATATTCAGACACCCGATTCTCAGGGATTCGAAATTTCTGACCTCTAACTTCTAACCTCTGAAGTTCTGGTCTTTTGTGTTTGGGTATTTAGGGTGCCGCTTGTACTAGGCGTGTACTCGACCCCGCTCCAAGGCTACATTCCAGTGAAGTGCCGTTCCGTCGAAGCCAAACGAGTCGATAGGGATTCCATAAGGTCACGTTCCGTTCGATTCCTGCATTGCCGTCGGTCATACTATTGATATACCAGTCGGGGGTCGGAACGACTACCTTTGCACCGCCAATTTACTGCCAGGTTACGAAAACACTATCACGAACTGAGCCTTGGAACTCGCTCATGGTCTATCCCTTCATCTCGTCTTCGGGTGCATATCTTCGTCGTCACCAGGCTTGGAAACTTCGTTTGATTTGGGAACTTTCGCTTCAAAAGATATATCCTCATCGCCCGTCTTTGTCTACTCACCTCGTCCTGGACCGACCGATGTCGCGCGAGCCCTTCTTGTTCCTGAAGTACTTGTCCATCGTACCCAGCGTGGCTAT
The DNA here is from genome assembly GCA_012295475.1 of Phytophthora gonapodyides. NCBI lineage: Eukaryota > Oomycota > Peronosporomycetes > Peronosporales > Peronosporaceae > Phytophthora > Phytophthora gonapodyides. The sequence continues at coordinate 2,844 of JAABLL010000837.1, read as the reverse complement.
AGGTCAGTACTTCTTCCCGAACTGGATCAGCGTTATTTTCGCTAGCTTGTCTCTGAGCTGCGGCGAGTCGCTTGATCGAGCTTGGACATGCCCACCATCTTGTTGTAACAGATCGGTTTACAGCAAACATTTGGTCCAGCTTCACCTTTTGGTCCATGGTCGATTACATCCGCAGCTTGGTCACACCATTGATAGTCACCTCCTCCTCCATGAAGACGCCCAGGTCTCTCAGCTCGTCAACGATTTCACTAGAGGCGGGTACTGCTGGCATCGAGTCCGTACGCCACTGCTGTGGACGGTGCCCGTCTACAAAGGTCACCATGTTGAACCATGATGCCAGCAATGGTTCGACTACACGCTTGTTGTCGGGAACGCGTTCGTGAGATGGTTTGGGTATCTTGCCTCGTCGTCCTCGAGCACGTCATTTCAAGTGCTTACCAGGCCTCCCTTACTGCCAGTGGAAACGCTGACTTCGTCTCGCTGGCTTCGGTTGTCGTGGACGGGTTGGCTTCAGAACCCCATATTTTCTGGCACCCAGAGGTCGTTGGCAATCTGTATCTGAAACCACGACTTCGTGGGTACCAGCTTTGCATCGGGTCTTCGGCGTTCGTTAGGCTTGCGCTCCAGAATATATCATCCAGTACAAAGCGAGGGCATGCACCCGGGGGGATCGACCAATTCCCTCCTGGACTTTATCGAGACCCTACCGTACCTTCAGTCGCCGACCTCACCTGCGTTCTTCTTATTTTTCTTGTACTCGTCGTAAAGCTCAAGATGTATGCGCGTAAACAAGACCTACTGCTGACCCCTAAGCAACTCTCAAGGAAACGGTATTCATTCGCCAGGGGGGGGGGGCTCAAAACGCAGCCAATCGTGGCTCAATCAAGTACGGTAAATAAATTTATCGTTGCCAATGACGGGCTGCATGGCCCTGGTTTCCTTTCCGACGGACATCAACCCAGCCGACTTGCCGACGAAGTCTCTGGCACCCACCCAACGCAAGAAAAAAAACGTTGCTTTAGCGGGCGCTTCGTAAACTAGCTCTCGGGTGACGGTCCGAATGATGCACTTCGATGGAGCTGCTGCGTATATGCAAGCGACAGTATTCGCTAAGAGGCTATGGGTTTGCTTGCTCACATAGATGTCCAAGTAGCAGAGAGCAGTAACGAATTCAACTCAAGAATATACGTCGGCCTCACGAGTTCTACAAGCTCGGATAATTTGGACGGGCCGCTCCGAATTCCGAGGACTCAAGCCGAAGCGTGACGTCTGGGTCATCTTCCTCCTGGAGGTTATTTCTTCTTCATCCTCGACGTGGGTCATTGGAAGTCGAGGCGCTTCGGCTCATATACTGAACGCTGGTCCATCCGGGTTGGTGATGACTGTTCATGGCAACCTTGCCATTCGCCCGGACAGTACTGGCATGAGCGTTCCGACCCCGCGTCCCCCTCAGGGGTTCGGATCACCTGCAGATGCCTGAATACATACAGATCCCGAATCACTACCGAATTCCCTATGCCTTGACATAGGGAATTCGGTACCCACGCTTATAAGGATTATGATCATTCCTATCTACGTGAAGTATCAGTATCATTGATACAGCCAATGTCAAGCAGTACCAAAAGTGATCCGGGTACGGACAACGACATACAAAACCGGTAGACTAAATGACCGGCATTAGTCAAATGCACAGGCGGGTCGAACATTTAAATAACAAATCACAGCTTACGCAAAATTGAGTGGACGGCGCAAAAGCCAGCGCTGGCGGAGCAAAACTAAGGAGCACTTCCTCAATGGCGCACAATCAGTAGCGCTATACCATTCAGGAGAAGTGAGAAGGCGCGCTGCTCGCCACTCAAGTCGGTGTGGATGAGGCAGCGTGCCAGCTTCACCGACGTCGGGGTATGTTATGCGGTTGGCGGAAGCAGGCGAGCGAGCTGCTCACTTATCAGGGCAACGCTAGGTCGCCAACCCTTAAGGGGTAGGGACGCAAGGAAATATTTCCTAGCGTCCCAGCCCTTGTGACATTTATGATGGACACACGCAGATAGAAGAATTTACTGATTTATTCTGTAGATATTGCTTTGGACTGACTTATATTGCGTTTTATGCTGTTTAGGCCCTTTCTACTCATGCAATGATCGACTTCATCTGGGTGCAGGAGCTTGAGTGGTGTGCGACCTACACGAGGAAGAACAAGAGCCGAGCAGGCCCTAGAACGAATGTGCCAGCGTCTATGCAAGCGATAAAATCCCATGTTGATACAATAGTAAAAACTAATGAATAAATATTTTTAACCGATTTTTGCCTTTTTAGCTGACTTTTCAGCTCAAAAACCACAATAAACGGACGGTGGAGCTACTATAAAAACGTCCTGAGTTCTGTCTGGAGCTTTGGGGCAAGTACAGTTCATGTGCGACAAAGATTTACAACATGAATGAGACGGGTGTCAACTTTGACATGCCCCCGGCATGCTTTGGGGCTCTTAACCAAGGCGCCGCTCGCATTGTCATGGTTGCCATGCACGCCGGAAGAATGACTGCGGTTCTCACAATATGCGGTGATGGTACGTTTATACATGATATTATCTGCGTAACTGGTGAAAAACATCCAATTTTCTTGATCATGAGAGGGAAGCTCGGTGACGATATCAAGCGCGATGAGCTGCCACACTACGCGCCAGTCCACTACTACACTGTGCAGAGAGAGCGTGGATGCACGCAGCTTGTAACGGGGCCAAAGGCAACCGATACGTAAGCTTTCGCTGTGGTTTGAGGAAGCTATGTCTTGGGCGTTAGGCCAAGACACGTGGAATTATAAGCAAAATTGACTCTGGGTGATATT
>JAABLL010000836.1:0-11479 GCA_012295475.1 Phytophthora gonapodyides | reverse complement strand
CTCACATCGAATGGACCAGTCTATCATCGTTTTCTGGTCGGCCCAAAATTGGCACGGAACGTGTCCATCACGTATACTAGTAGTAATTCGCGATAAGGTTCGCAATGATGAGTATGTTTTCCAAAACTTTGCGTATTTCCAGTGATAATTTTGCTGGCGTTGGCCCTCGTTCGCAACTAAAGGCACTTGCGCTTCACCGAGAGAGAGAAAAAACGAGCTGAACTCAAACAACCAAGGACGAGAGCACGTCTAACACTGAGCTTAAACGAAAATGAACGGAAACCATTCATTTGAATGATGCATTGTTGGTTGGGATTCCTAGCAACCACTTCAACTCGTGGTCTAATTACATGAGCACGCTAGCCGCAAGCAGCACCATCGCCGTGACAGGTGCAACGACACCAGCCATCGTGTTGGCGCTTGAGCTCGCAGACGCCGAAGTGTCGCTGTCAGTAGCGCTGGCGCTAGCACTGGCACTGCTTGAAGCACTAGCAGCGTCGCTGGTGACGGACGTGGAACTCGACGTTTCGGAGGGAATTGTCACCGTCGGCTCGGTGCTGTTGGAGCTGCTGCCGCTGTTGTCGGTGGACGCGACAGTCACCGTGGCTTCGCTGGCACTGGAGGCCGTGGACGCCGAACTCGTGATTGGACTGGAAGTCACCGCTACCGTGTTGGCGCTGGAGCTAGACGCAGTCGTCGATCCACTTGCGCTGGAAGTCGTGGGGGCAGTTGTAGCAGCGCTGGCGCTGGAAGTCGATGAAGTCGCAGCACTGGCACTGGTTGTGCTCGCGGACGAGTCGCTGGACAGCGCCGCACACGTGGCGGAGAATCCGTTCACCATTTCGTACACGTTGATCACCAGACCGCTGGTCGGCACCGTGAGGGCGCAGTCAGGAGGGTCGAGCTCGATGATCGACGAGATGAGCGACTGGCAGTTGGTGGACGCGCACATCGCGGCGTACTCGGTGTCCGTGGGCATGGACGCCGAGTACATGAGGTTGAAGCCCGAGTCGTCCGCGCATGCGTCGAAAGAGCTCAGGGTGATGACACTCGCCAGCGTTGAGTAGGCCGTGGTCTGCTGCGACGACGAGCACGTGGCGGAGCTGGAGGAGCCCGAGGCGGCGGCGGAGCCGACAACGGCAGCGGTGACAGCGGCGAAAAGGGTCTTGGTGTTCATGGTACCTGGTTGGGAGGTGGTTGGGACTGGCTGTGGGGAACAAAGCAAGTTGTAGAGTGAGCTGCTGCGTACAGCCTGGCGAATTGGTGCGGACACTCAACGCGCTTGCCACGTCCTTGTGTCACTTTCGTCTTGTGATGTCCATGCACACGCGGGGCAGACCGCGGTCTCCATTCCCCCGCACGTTGGTTAATGCCCTTGTGACAAGAGTGTATCCTCAAGGGCGGACGTTCTCAGGCTGCTTGGAGCTTGGAGCAGCGATACTGCGTGTGACACGGTCTGGTCTGGCCGATCGCAAGGCTGCCAAAGTTCAGTTTCTCCCCGATCTCGGACACTCAAGTTGGATTACCGCCGCCTGCAGCAGACTCTGCTGTGGGAATGTCCGATGCTCGGTATCCTACAAGGTGTTGTCTGCTCTGCATGCGCACGTTTGTTCTTTTTTCGTTTGGTTTTTGAGCCACAGGGTGTCTAACCGTTTTTAGCCACCGATGTGATTTGCGGAAACTGGAAAAGTGCCTCGAGTTGTGGCAGTGGCGTTTGCCAGAGCGCTCTCAGTCTTCAATTTGCGGGACAGAGAGCTTCATATCGCCATGTTGGTTCTGAGCATAAGCCAACTTTCACGTGGCACCGATTAATTATCAATTTTCTGGCAGACGACGTGCCGCGCTTCCTCGCTTACTATACAACTTTGTAGTATATGAAGACCGCCTTAGTGTTGTGCCGGGTCGGCGACGTCGACGACATCTTCTCCTTCGATGCCGTTTGCTTGTTCGTCCAGCGTGCCGTCGAGGCGCGCCGCCTCCCGCACGAAGCTCAGTAGCCGCTGCTCGAGATCGGCGAACGGCAGCTCGCTCATGGCCTGGACCGTGAAGGCCTTCTCGTAATAAATATCCTTGCCGTAGCAGCGCTTGAACTGCGGGAAGTAGCGGCCGCCGTTGGCGCCGCGTACGTCATACTCGTCCAGGTCCACCTCGTCCATGCGGAAGTCCTGCACGTGGCTCCAGACCTTTTCGTGGTTTTCACTGGACAGTTTCTCCTGGTTACGGTGCAGAAACACAATTCCACGCGCGGGGTCGTGCTGCACCATGGTGACGCCGCAGAAAATGTTCTGGTCGGGCAGCTTGAGGCCCGCGGAGCCCGGCGGCGTCTCAATCATGTGGAACGAGCTGCCCGTCTTGAGCCACGCGAAGCGGAACAAGTCCTTGTCTCCCCACGCGAGCCGCAGCCGCTCGAAGATGCTGGGGTTGAACGCGTAGTACATGAGCACGTTCAGTGCCTTCTGGTGGACGGTCCGGTCGATCACGACCTGTCCGGACTCCTGCTCGAACATGTCGACGGGCTGCAAGGCGAAGACTTCCCACACGAAGCTGGTGGGCTGGATATTGAAGATGGTCTTCTTGGGGCGCCAGAAGTCGGGCCAGAACATGGCGCCGTCCTGCTGGAACTCGGGCGTGTCAAACAGGTACGTCGGGTCCCGCACGGCGTAGTTGTCGGCGTCGAGCAGCAGCACCTGGTCGAACGCGCTGTAGAAGACGGCGTACGTCTTGGTGTAGAACTTGGAGGCGCGCGGGTCTCGGATCTCGCGCATGTAGGCGCCGTACTTGCCCGTCAGCTCCTGAAGAAGCGGGTGCGCCGGGTCAGTCTCCGAGCGCTTGTACCACAACTCAACGGGCAGCGTGCAGCCCAAGACCCTCAGCGACCGGACAGAAGCGTACACGCTCTGCAGCATCTTCTCGTACACGACGAACACGAGGCCGCGCTTGTACGACTTGGGCGGCGTGTTGCCAACCGGCAGCTCCTTTCTCAGCTGCTGCAGATCCTTCGCTGGAGCCGTCGTGAGTGACAACACCACACCTTGGCGGATACGGTTCACCGTGTTTCCGTCCGCCTGCAGCGGCTTGTCGTTCACAGCCGCAGCCGCTCGAAGCTGGTCGTCCACCAATCTCTGTCTACAGCCTTCCATGGAGAAGGTCGGGTCGTGCACGTACTGCGTCGCCTGGCGTCCGAACTCCAAGAACTGGGCAAACTCGTCGCACCTGAAGGCCACATCGGCCCGCAGCGAGTCGCAGTGCATCTTCATGACCTGATGGAGTTCTCCCGTCGTTTTGTGGCGGATCTGGCAGAAGCCGCTCTCGCCGTTGTGGATCGTGGCGTTGCACGCTCGGTCGTTGGCTGGATCGGGGCCTCCGTCGGGCGAGCAGTCCTTCTGGGCCTTCCAGCCCACGCACTCGAAGGCGCTCAAGTCGTGTCCGAAAGGATCAACGACGGCAGCCTCCGCGTCCTCCTCGGCGGGCTGCTGCATGAGCTCCGTCATCTGGCCGCGCAGACCGCCGGGGCCCTCGACGTGGTCGTTGCTGTGCAGGCTGCGCACCGCCAGGCGCTGCAGCTGCAGGTCTCGCTGCTGGATGAGCGACGCCACGCAGATGAGCCCCAGCGCGCAGCTCATGACGATGAGGAAGAAGAAGGCGAACATCTTGTTGTGCTGCAGCAGGCCCTTCGCGTCCTTGCTAGTCGACACGCCCACGGCCTGCGGCCTCTTGGCGGCCGCGACGGCTTTCGACTGCATCTCCGGTATCCTTTTTGACTCGAAGGTGTTGGCGCTGCAGCTGGAATCGACGAGTGACGCTTTTTCGGAAATTCCACCCGTGGCCTATTTCTGAGCAGCCGTTTCCACGGGCGTCACCGTGGGTGGAGTGGGACTGCTTTTTCGACCAATGGCGAGCGCGGAAAGACGCACTTTCGACCTATCGCGGCAACTTCAGTTTTTACACCAGCTGTTTTATGAGCTGGATGTGGGCTGCTTGGTTCGAAAAGGGAAATCGTGGGCTTTAACAGTTGGGACCACTTGCCACTCATGCTCATCGTTGGCTGCCGGCCTATATTAATTGTGTGGGCGTGGGCTGTCACACGACGTCGCCGTTCCGCTCAACAATAAATAGCCGCATTGACCGTGAAGGCCCCAGCGTTTCGGGCGCTTCTGGTCGCACCAGAACGTGGCGCTGCTGAAGGTACAGCGCGATCCTGGAAATTGGTGGCGCACGCGGCCGAGCCGAGGCGTGGCAGGTGGTGACGCCGTCGCAAGAGCTCTGGATTGAGGGCCAGATGGAGCCTCGCGTCTCATGGCGAGCATTCGGTGCCAGCACTGCCTTCGCTTCTGTTTAGCGGCCATCAAATCGCCGTGCTCGCTCCATCGACAGGCGTGAGCGAGCGTGAGCGGGGGTCCACTTGCCCCTTTGCTGACTCGGTTTAACCGTCGCCACTATTTTCTCAGCAAGGCCAGGCCGGCCACACAGTCCTCTCTTCAGGCTGCTGCAGGCGAACGGAGCTAATGGTCACTCAAACTCGTTGACACACACGCACGTGGCAATCGCTGCGGCCCGGGCCTGGATAGACAAGGAATCTGTGCCTTGTGCCTCTCCACCGTGGAGAGGCACATTTGAGGGGCAGCTTGTGAAATTACCTTGCGAACAAATCTACACAACAAGCAACAAGCTCTATGGCGGACAACCCGCCAACGACCTCGACGCTGTCGTGGTCTATTACTTGCGGCGACCGCATGACGCCAGGCTCGAATATCCAGGCTTGGTGAGACCGACAACTCGACACGAATAATTGCCTGCGCTTTACGAGCGCACGAATGCATGGCGACAGTCTGCGTAAACTTGTTTTGCCCTTTCGAGTCGGCACTTCCGAATTTGCCGCGCGTTGGCAAAGTTGTTCTGTCCAACATTCTGGAAAACTCGATTCGGGGCTCCCTAATAGTAAGTTTGATGCTCAATTGTCTCGACGGCGGGCGCCAGTCGCCCCACGTCGGACGAGGTCTTCTACACACGAGTAAATGGCACTACAGATCTGCTACTCCGTCTTCTATCACCTCACTCGTTGGTCTCCTCCGTCTGCTCTTCCGAGTCCTTCTCCTCGTACCCAGCCAGCCGCAGCACCTCGGCGCCCGCGGCCGCGAACCGGAGCAGGTCGTCCTCGAGGTTCTCGAAGGGGAACGCGCTCATGGGCTTGAGCGTGAAGAGCTTCTCGTAGTGCACGTCCTTGCCGAAGCACCGCTTGAACTGCGGGAACACCTTGCCGCCGTTGGCCCCGCGCACGTAGTAGTCGGCCACGTCCGACGTGCGCTTATACTGCTGGATGTGGGTCCACAGGATCCGGTTGTTCGAGTACGTGAGCTTCTCCGTGTTGCGGTGCAGGAAGATGACGCGTCCGCTCGGGTCGTGCTGCACCATGGTCACGCCGCAGAACAGGTCGTAGTCCGGGTGCTTGGTGCCAGCCGAGCCGGGCGGGCGCGGCGTCATGTGGAACGAGCTCTTGGACTTGAGCCACGCGAACCGAAACAGGTCCTTGTCGCCCCACACGAGCCGCAGCTCCTCGTGCGCGCGGGGCAGCGAGAAGCCGTAGTACATGAGCACGTTCAGCGCCTTGTAGTGCATCCGCCGGTTGATCATCACCTGGCCGCTCTCCTGCTCGAACATGTCCACGTAGTCGAGCCCGAAGAAGTCCCAGACGTAGCTGTGCTCGTGGATGTTGAAGATCGTGTTGCCCGGCTTCCAGAAGTCGGGCCAGAAGATGGCGCCCGACTCCACGAACTCCTGCGTGTCGAATAAATAGTTGGGGTCGCGCACCGCGAAGTTGTCGGCGTCCAGCAGCAGCACGTTGTCGAAGGCGCTGTAGAAGATCGCGTACAGCTTCGTGTAGAAGTGCGTGGCCATCGGGTCTTCGATCACGCGCAGGTACACGCCAAACTCCTCCACCATGAGCCGCAGCAGCGGGTGCTCCACGTTCGTCTCGGACGTCTTGTACCACATTTCAATCGGCAGCGTGCACCCCAAGGCGCGCAGCGAGCGCACGCTCACGTACGCTCCGAGCAGCAGCTTCTCGTAGATGACGAACACGACGCCGCGCTCAAACGACAGCTCGAGTTGCCCGACGCTCTCGTTCTTCAGCCCATCGTCTCCAAGCGGGATGGGCGTGTCGCTCAGCTTGTTCGTGGCCCGGAAACGCTCTTGGTTGTGCGCGTACGAGAAGTTCGGGTCGTGCTCGTAGTCCGTCGACAAGATGCTGTAGCTCAGCAGACTCTGGAACATATCGCACTTGAACTGCACGCCGGGCCGGAGCGAGTCGCAGTGCATCTCCAGCACGCGGTTGAGCTCGCCCGTGCGCGTGTTGCGCACCTCACAGTAGCCTGACGCGCCGTTGGAGATGAGCTCCGTGCAGTTCTTGTCGTTCTCGAACTCGCGCTCGCCGGCGGGGGTGCAGTTCGTGGTCTGTCTCCAGCCCACGCACTCGTAGTCGCCCAAGTTGTGCAGCTCCTGGCGGGTCACCTGGTTCTTGACCTTGGAGTCGTCCACGGACGTGAACATGTGCGAGAGCCGCTTGAGCTTGGCCAGCATTTGGTTCTCCTTCCACACGGCAAAGAGGCCGCGCTTGGTGCCGTCTCCGCCGCTCACCTCGTTGTTGGAGATGGTGCCGTCCTGCACCATGCGGCCCAGCGTCACCAGGCACACCATGCAGATCACGAAGGCCACGATGAATAGCGCCCATAGCAGGTTCCATGTGCGGCGCTCGGTTAGCAGCACACCCTTCTTCTTGCCTGGAGAAGTCTCGCGGTCACGCTCATCTCCGCTGCGGCTGCGGCTGCCGCGCTTCACGAACGGTTTCTTGCGCGGCGCGTGACGACCGCTGGCCCCGCCGACGAAGATGGGCAGCGGCGTACCCTTGCGCGCCGCGCCGTGCTCGGGCATACAGACGTTAGAGCTGGAAAAGGGGTGGACTGGCTTCGGGGGAGGATAGCGAGCGACCCACGAGGCGGTGAAGGCTGGCTCTTGTACACACGGATAGAGGAGCGAGCGACGAAGACGCAGAGCCCTGGAGCACTCTGCGGTGTAGCGTATGCACTCTGGTAGAGCACGTGGCGCGGCGAAGAGCGAGAGGCGACTGAGGACCCCAGCGACCACGACGACACTTTTTCGATTCTTCGGAGGGGCCGGCGAAAAGGCCAAAAAACAAAAAAGCCCGGCCTTTTTGTCTTGAGTTGCGTGAAGGATCGAGGTCAGCTTGAGTTGCACAACGGAGAGGTTTGATTGGTGGAGAGAACGTTATGTTGCACATATCGAAATTCCATCTGCATCCAAAAGCTCCCACTGTTGCTGATTGCTTCAAGACCGGCTTCGGCGCTGTGCACAGCGTCGACCCGACATATCGTATGTCCAGCGGAAGTGCCGGCAACAAAGTTCATCGCATCGCCGAGTTCGCCGGGCTTGCTCGCGATGGGGGCTCGCAGAGAGGCGAGGAACGCTGCGGACCAAGCCATTGATTCCCAAAAATTGCAAATGTATCCATAATCCACCATCACTCCGAGTGGTGAGTGATTGTCGACTTCAACTTCAGTTTCTGAGAAGCGGCAAGCAAATCAACAGTGCAGCGTGCTATTAGGCCCACCTTCGGCTGGCGCTTGACCAGGCAGCGTCTACAACGAATGTCAAGTTCGGAGAGTGTGTGGCCGTAGAAGCCTCGCAACTACCTGTAGATGAAGAAGAGGTCGATTTAGTTTAAATTAGCAGTGGTCCGTATGCTGTCCATGTTTCGAGGTGCGAAGAACTACCATCGAGCACGCCGACTTGCTGGAGCTCAATGCCCACGAGATCGCAATAGACACGGAATTTGGGTACCACATTTGAGTACACATCGTCGTGGCCGAAAAACTGCGCTCTTCGGTCCACTTCGGATCCCATGGAGATGGTTAATCATTGAGGAAAAGTTGGAGGATGAAAATGACGACTTTGAAGGGTGCTGCACGAGATACGAAATTGCAGTTGAGGTCGAAGAGAGTGAGAAGGCCGAGGTTGGCACGGACGCAGTGACGAAGAGGCAGCTGCGTCGTAATTATCCGTGCTCGAAAGCCCAACAGATCGTCGATGCTAAGGTCTTGATCTGAGCGTTCTCACCGCAGCTCGCCTCGCAAGCATCTTCCGCGTCATCATGCAGCATTGTCACGTGTGAGTCGCCCGCCCTCCTCGAACACTCGCCTGTCGAAATAGCTCGGCTGCGACAGAACGCACTGCTCGAGTTGCTCTCTGTACGCACGTCACACAGCTCGTTCGAATGCGAGAGTTGAGGTGGGATCTTAACCAGCTCGAGCGACTGCCGTTGCGACTCGGCAATTACTGATGTTGACCAAGTTGAACGTCTCGCTTGATCGGCTGAGGTAATTCACGGCGTTCCAGAAGCTGACGTCCACGCCATAGCCACGCTCTCCAAGGCTTGCCACCGACACGAGAAGTACAGTACCTGCGCCTCCACGAGGCGATTGAGTCTGAGTGGGTCAAGTCAGAGGACTTGTGCACATGACTCTGCATCAACGCCCCAAATCTGTTCCACTTCCAGACAGACTCCCGAGAGCACAGACAAACGGCTGTGTAGATACAATCGCTGAGATGTATTGGCGCACGTTCCAGCCATCCCGCTCAGCAGTAAAACAAAGTTGCATGTTCCTTAAACTTCAGCACAACCAACATCATTGAGCTGCTTCCTAGCTGTTCCCCGACCTCGCACCTTCTTCTTCAACTCCGATTCTTCTTGATTGCGCCGAGGACGTATCCTCCTCCTCAGATGGAGTCTTCAGCGGCGGAAGCGCTTCTAGCCCTCTTTTTCTTGCTCGGAGCCTGGCGAGTCACTGTTTGGTCAGTCGTCAATGGCGGTGTCGCCACCGACTCGTGCTCGTATAGCGTGAGCGACCTCTTCCTCGCTCGTCGGCGACGCCCATCCGACTGGGGAATAACTAGATCGCAAAGGAGACTGAAGTCTCCTAGGTGCCATGATCGGTTCCTCACACGATCAAGCGCCGCGTCCAGGTCGTCACGTCGCTTCTGCTGTATGTCTTGGACTTCAGCTTGAAGTTGCTGCACTTGAGTCTGCAGCGGCTGCAACTCCGTCTCGAAACGGTCCTTGTCCTCCTGCAGCTGCACAATTTGCTTCTCGAGACGACCCTTCTCGTGCGCATTCTCCATCTCGAGAGAGCGCTTATCGACTTGCACATGTGTAAGTTGGCTCGCGAGAATTCTCTTATCCTCCATCAGCTGCTCATTCTGCGTCTTGAGATGCTCCTTCTCCGTCTCGAGACGAACTTTCTCCTCCACCATTCGCATCACCTCCAGCACGTCTTTTATCACGTCCGTCAGCATCGCCGACTGGGCATTCGGCGCCATCTCCATCTTGGCACGTATGCTTGTCGTGCCTCAAATTCGCCAAGATCTCCTGCACACTTGGAGGGGTCCCAGAATTTCAAATACCAACTGGAATGCATGTCAAAAAAGGGCAAGTTGAAGAGCATTTGATGTGGCACACACCATATTATTGTTTGTCCTCTCCAAGTTCCACGCTGAAGGTGCTGCTGCCCCTGACATTGCTCAACACGCTATCACTGCTGATAACTGAGTGGCCCGTTGAGGCAGAATCTGCTGGAAATCAGTGATCGTGACTCTGGTTCGATGCTGTTGCAAAGTGAAGATGTTTTTGTTGTGTTTATATTATCAATTGAAATTATCATAGTTTCGGATCTGGTTGGTGACGTTCCTCGGCCAAGCGTTCTCGGTTGCAGGTGGAATGTTTTGCGGTGTACTTATTCAGCCGCTTCACCTGCGTGTTGCGATTTTTTCGGCTATCGCTATCATGATGAGTTGAATCGTTCGTTTCTTCAAAGCGCTCCCAAAATATGAAACGGATGCCTGCATGGGACGATGTTGGGCAATTCAACGCATTCATCGTTAGTGAAACGACTGCAGGGGTTTTGTTGAGGATTCTTCCCACTCCAACAAACCTCACAAGCTGCACAATGCTCGGACACGTCCGCGGTGAGGGCCACGGCCGTAGCGTGTGGCGGCCACAGTCAAGGATTGGTCGATGGGTAACGGTGCTGCTTCTCGTCGCTCTTTCAGCATCTTGTGGCTGGTACAGCCAGCACGCCATCGTGTTTTCAAACGAAAGTGAGCGCGAAGTCAACAGTGTGACGCACAATGTCATCGTCCGGCGTCAGCAGCTCCTAGCCAAGCTCACAGCCCAAACCGGTGGATCCGGATCGTTTGCACCAGCGAAGATGATGTTCGACCCAGTCTCATCCGACGGCTCGACTTTGCAGGACGTAGGCAGCAACGCGATCATCGATCCCATCAAGGATGCCCCACGAGCGAACTCTGACGAAGATCACAAGCCAAGAGAACAGAAGGTCAAACCACCTCCAAAGGAAACGAAGCCCCCCTCCACGCCCAAGCCAACGCCCAAGCCAACTCCAAAGCCTCAGAAAAGCTCAAATCCACCTGTGACGAAGCCTCCAGCTCCGAAAGTAACAGCAAAGCCGACGCCCGACCCGAACGTGGAGAAGCTGTGGGCTCCGATCAAGACTCTTGCGGAATTGAACGAGTACGAATGCACTGCTTGGCGGCAAACCGCGAATTGCTCGCCTCGTGGCGACCTCAAGCCTCAACGAGATGGCTCGTGCGACAAGGTCATTCTGCCTTCCGACTCGGGCTTCTGCGAGTATCGCCACCGTAAGACAGGAGAACTACGTCGCATCGTTGCCGCAAAGTGCAAGTCTCGAGCGAGTCAGATGGGCTACTCCTGCGCGAACGCTACCATGCTTGTGCGCTACAACTTGATGGCCGACGACTACAAGCCAGCCTACCCGCTTTCCTTCGAGAACAACCAGCGCGACTTCCTGCAGGAGAATGGCCTTACCAAAGAGAATGCAAGCAAAGCCGTGGTGGTGAGAGGGCAGAAAGTCGAGCCACCGGCTTCCTTTGCACAAGGGATAGCGTACGTCGTGTACGAGCAGCTGTTCCTGAGTGTGTACGCCGCGATCCGAGCTCTCCGTTCTACCGGCTGCACTCTCCCCATTGAGCTTTGGTACCGAGAAGAGGAGACGAACACGTCCCATCCGCTGCTGCAGGAGCTCACGAGCAAGTACGGCGCGTACTTGCGCGTCATTAAGGACCCACGAGCTGTCAAGTTTTACACCAAGCTCTACGCCGTCTTCTACAGCGCATTCGACAACCTGCTGCTGCTGGATGCGGATAACTTTGCAGCTCGTGACCCCACCCACTTGTTCGCCACGGAGGTCTACAATGACACGGGTGCAGTCTTCTGGCCGGACTACTGGATGCCCAACCGCACCATCTTCAAGACCAAGAAGAACAGCGACTTGTGGGGCCTCATGGGCGTCCCTTTCGTCGACATGTTTGAGCAGGAAAGCGGCCAAGTGCTGGTGAACCGAGTCAAGCACACACGAGCACTGCATACGCT
>JAABLL010000832.1:0-11504 GCA_012295475.1 Phytophthora gonapodyides | reverse complement strand
CAAGCAGATGCACGAAAACAAGGCAGACTTCGACAAGACAGCGCAAGACTGGACCAAGCAGTACGCATCCTAAAAAAACACAGCAGCACAACACACTCAGCACCAGGCAGGCTCCAACACCGGGATAAATCGGAAACCCTAATGCAACCCGAGGTCTACTCAACCAAAACCCTAAAACAACACACCCTACAACCCACACACTGCTTCACTTCACTTTGGGCAAGATGCGCATCCCGTGCTTCCTCGCGCTAACTGCGCTTCTAGCATCCCCGGCCCACGCCTTTGGCCGCCGCCCCATTACCCCCCTCTCCAACGAGGAAGCTCCTCCCGCCGTGCTGTGGTATGCTCCTTTCCTCAGCGGCGGCGGCTACTGCAGCGAGGCGCACTCGTACGTTGTGGCCCTAGACGCCGCCCTGTCCTCCTCTTACCAGGACATTCACACGCCCTTCGAGCTACTGGTGACGCAGCACGGGGACTCTCTCAACCCCTCCTTCATCCGGGACCTTCCTGACACCATGAGAGCCACGCTGGAGCGCCACTGGGTGGAGGAGCGCGACTTCTACTGGCGGCTCAAGCGACGCAGCGTGGCGCTGGCCATCTGCCACTCCGAACCGGGCGCGTGGGAGCCCGCGCACTATATAACATCACGTTGTCCTCCTGAAGGCGCTCATTATTCGGTGGGACGCACGATGTTCGAGACGGACCGGGTGCCCAAGGGCTGGCCAGAGCGGATGAACAAGATGGACGAGATCTGGGTGCCCACCAAGTTCCAGCAAAAGGTTTTCGTGGACGGAGGCGTGCGGCCTGAGGCCGTCAAAGTCGTACCAGAAGTGGTGGACGTGGATTTCTTCGACCCGGACAAGGTGACGCAGGTTTACGACGTTGCAGGGGAAGTGGACTTCGAGATGACGGAGCGGACGACCGTGTATCTGTCCATTTTCAAGTGGGAGGAGAGGAAGGCGTGGAAAGTGCTGCTCAAAGCCTACTTCCAGGCCTTCTCGGCCGAGGATAACGTCGTCCTCGTGCTACTGACCAACGGATACCACTCGACGTCGTCGTCGGCTGGCGACTTTATGAAAGTCATTGAAGAGTTTGCAATTGAAGCAGTTGGGAAGCCGCTCAAGGAATTGCCGCATGTTCACGTATTGCCGCCGCACGTCCCGCAGAAGGCTCTGCCGGGTCTGTATAAGGCCGCGAACGCGTTCGTGTTGCCGTCGCGTGGCGAAGGATGGGGTCGGCCGCACGTCGAAGCTATGGCGATGAAGCTTCCGGTGATCGCTACTTTCTGGAGCGGCACCACGGAGTACATGACCGAAGAAAACTCGTACCCGCTCAAGATCGATGGGCTCATAGAGGTGAGCCTCCTCCTAGCGACGAATTCTTGCTTCTTCTCGGATTATTTGACTCAAAACGGTGTGTACAGATTACGGAAGGCGCTTTCCGAGGACACAAGTGGGCGGATCCTTCGGTGAAGCACCTGAAAGAGTTGATGCTTCGTGTGAAGGAACATCCGGAGGTACGATGGATGCAAGAGTCGAAATCGAGGCAGTCTAGGGAACTAAACGATACTGATATGATACCAGGAAGCGGTCGCGAAAGGCAAGAAAGCGAGAGAGGACATGGTGGCGAAATACTCCCCAGAAGTTATTGGAGAAATCGTTCTGGGGCATGTTACTCGAATCTTTGCGCACGTTGCAGCACAGGAAGAAGTCGCAACACCTGAAGATGCCCACGAGGAGCTATAGAAGAAGAAGAAGAAAAAAGGATCAAGCTTGATTGTGTTTCAAAAGTGAGATCTACTTTTCGGTAGCACAGTCCGCGTCGTATTCTTCCTGGGTCAGCCATGTCCGATGCAGCCAGAGAGCTTTTGTTGGCGCCGACGGGCCGGGATGGACTTGACCTGCCAGAACCTGCTGCATTCGGGACGGTGGCTGGGTGCCTTCCCCAATCGGACGCAGAGTTCCGATGATACGCCGCACCATGTGCCGCAGGAAGCCGTTGGCAACCAGCTCGATGCACAC
Organism: Phytophthora gonapodyides; assembly: GCA_012295475.1. Taxonomy (NCBI): domain Eukaryota; phylum Oomycota; class Peronosporomycetes; order Peronosporales; family Peronosporaceae; genus Phytophthora; species Phytophthora gonapodyides. The sequence continues at coordinate 9,483 of JAABLL010000832.1, read as the reverse complement.
AAAGTGCACCGACGCACCGTCCGTCACTTGTTCAATCTTCCGCTTCTTGTGCTCTCCCGTTTCAACAGCCTTGGTGCTGTCAGAGTTGTGAGTTTCCGTGGCCGATTTGCTCGGCGCGTCGTGATACAAGTCTACAGCGTCAATAGTTTCGCCACTTCCGCACAGTCGAGGATCAAGCGAGAAAGTCACGTTCCTAGTGAAGAGCAGGAAGTTTCATGAGTTGATTCCTCGAGCCTCCCGAAAGATGAAGCAGTAGACTCACCTTCTCACAACCACCTTGGCCGAAATGATCGTGCGCAGCGTTGTCATGTCCTCGAACTGAGGCTTCTGAAGGCCTTGCGAGAACGGCCGGAAGTCGTGCGTTCCCTCCAAGAACCTGCCGCAAGGTGGTCGGTCACACTTGTCAGACTTCGCTCAAAAGCAGCTTCTCCTCCTCCTCAATCTCACTTCAGTGCGTCTCGAATCCGCTGGATGTCGAGTCTTCGTCCCAGGAACCACGAGTACTTGCCCAGCTCCAAGTCCGGGCGGTGGCCTTGTTGCAGGTAGTAGATGTACTTCTTGTAGCGCGACCGGATGCGCGCCGGACCCGTCGTCGGCACCGTCACGCCAAGCACCACCACCCTCCCACTGCCCAACCTACACAACACAGCCGTCAGCCCATAGAACACTCCCAGAGTTCACCTCCACCCCGTACTCACTTGGCGTTGACTCGGTCTTTGAACTCGTCCATCGACATGTGCAGCTCCTCATTCAACCGGATGAAGCCATATTGCTACGAACGCACATTCCACACACACACGTTAGTCCAAACTCGGTCTAAAGGTTCCGGTCCTTCCCGCTTTTGTGTATGTAAAGCCCCTACGTAGAGAGCGTGGGTGCCTGCGTCCGTGCGGCTGACACCCGTGACGTTGACGCGCTGTGACGCCCTCAAAGTCTCCGTCACGGCGGCCTCCACCACCTCTTGTACACTGTCGTGGCCCGAGCGGCTTTTGGCCTCTTGTTGCTGCCTCTGCCAACCCACGAAGCCCGTGCCGTAGTAGGCCAAGTGCAGGCAGTAGCGCCAGCTTGAAGCCGTCGCAACGGCGTCCTCCTCGCCCGAGCTCATGATCAATGGATGCACACCAGTGAAACACCAAATGGAAAGCATACGTTGTTCAAGTCAATTGGGTCTAGTAGAAGCCGCGATCGGCCGAGTGGCCATCCGCGAGCATGTGGGCGATGACACCGTTGCCATGGCGGACGGCCAGCTCCAACGCAGTGGTGCCCTCCTATTTGCAAGAGGTTGATATGGTTAGAGTGATAGTGGAGGTGGTAAGGTGCTGGAAATTGAGGAGGTCGCACCGAATTGACGAACGTCTTGTCTGCTCCGTGGCGGAGAAGGAGGCGGGCGATGTTGTCAAGGCCGTAGAAGGCAGCTTCATGAAGTGCGCTGAAGCCGTCGGACTGGCAGGAATTGGTCGAGTTAGACGTTGCATGACAAAGTGCGCATTTGTTGACTTACGTCCCGCTGGTTCACTTCGGCTCCCTCTTGGAGCAGGAACGCAACGCAGTCATCGCGACCCTTTTTCGCAGCTACTTGCAGAGCTGCATACCCTTCTCGCTGGTTATCAAGGTGAAAGAAGAGGCTGTTAGTCTTCCTTCGTAGATGAGCAACGATATCATTGTGTTTTCCCACGTCGGTGTCGTTGACCCTCGCGCCCTGTTCGAGCAGAGACGCTAGCTCCTTCACATCACCGTTACCAGCTGCAGCTACGAAAAGGTTAGAACTCCTAGATTAACGTGTGCGTGGGGTAGCAGCTCCAGTCGTACTAGTGAAGAGGTCTTCTATCTTCACCACCACGCTCATGTTTCCTGCCTTCAACCGACGGACCCTCTCGTCGTGCTTCGGAAAAGACGGAACCGATCACCAATCGTTACTGTAAGGCAATCGTTGAGGCAAGATCGACGCAAGAATTCGATGAAGCGAGCAGCTTCGTTCTAATCTCGTGCACCTTTATTATACTTGGGGTCCGAGTTATTTTTTCGCGATATATTAATTGTCGCACAAACTTCAGCTATCCGGAGAAAGTTAACAAAGGTGCTCGCACCAGCAATCGATGCCGACGTTTAAAAAGCTGAGGCATGCTTTGAGAAACTGACCAAGAACTTCAATTCGCAGTTGGCTATCGACGCACTGTAAATCGCCTCTTGACAATTCGTGGTGCTTGTTCCCTGCTTTATGCTGCAACTCCGCGCTCTCTAGTTCATCGTCAAAACCTCCATTCTCAGTTCGTGCTTCTCTGAGCAACGATTCCAGATTATTGGGAGCCGGCGAGATTGCTGTCGGTCATGAGTAAGTCGGTATTGGAAAACAATATTAACGATGTCATTCTGGCCGAGAGACGCAGTCATTTCGGGAAAAGACGTCACGAAAGATCCACGAGAACAAACAGGAGAGGAGAATTGATCTATCATCATGAGTGCGATCGATCCCGTCTTCTTCGACAAGAAGTTCAGCGTGCAGCGGTACATGCTGCGGTATGTGGTCGGGGCCGCAACGGACGAGCTCCGCGACCAGCAGCTCCAGAAGGTGCGCAAGTTCCGGGCCATGGCCGATGAGCAGATCGACGGAGTCATCGACCAGAGCTTTGTCAACTTCAACACTAGCCTCGCTCGCTTCACCGCCATCTCGAACCAACTACAAGGTTCAATACCTCGCAAAAGTGCAGGCTCGCTTCATCTCTAACACCCTCTTTCGTTGTTGTTCCACCAGAAACTCGTGACAAAGTGCAAGAAGTCCGCAAGCGAGCTGCTGACGGGAGGACTATCCTGAGCTCCAAGACCAAGAACTTGCGTGAGCTGCTGCTCCAGAAGTACGAGGCCAAGAAAGTGATCGACATCATCAACGACATCGAGTGCATTGAGGCTGCACCGGGTAAGATCAACGCGCTGCTGAACCAACGACGGTTCCTTGAAGCGGTGGACGAGTTCGCGAGTGCACTGGACTTGGTCTTCAGCGAGCAACTCGTGGCTTTCCACGCTACCACGGGACTGCGCAACGACTTGATGGAGTGCAAGCAAACGATCGAGGATCGGCTGGTTCAGGAGCTGCAGCGAGCCATCTACTTGAAGGGAGCGTTTGCCAACATCGCCTCCAGAACGAACCAGTACTCGCTAGCGGCAATCGAGAAGGAGCTCAGCAGTGACGTCAACCTCGACCGGGAATTCGAAAGGATGATGTTGCCAACCTCGAGCTTCAAAGCTGACGCTGCTGACCAGCATCGGAGAAGCCGCCTAAACAGTGCTGCCATCGCCCCCTTGCCAGTCAGCAACTCCCTTCAAACTGCTGTCAGTGCCGTCAAGAAGTAAGTCCCATGCATTCGCACGGATAAGCTGGGGGTTTGCTAACCATTTTCTCGCAGACTTCACCGCGAGCGAGAAGCGATCGGCACCATCAAGAGTTCCATCGAGCAGGAGCTGGATGCTGTGGTCGCCGAGCTTTCACGCCTGTGCAGGGGCATCTTCAACACGAGCAGCAGTACATCTTTTGCTAACGCCTTCACGGAGGCCACCTTCGGGGCGCACGATCGCTCGGGCGACTTCGGCGCGTTCTTGCGTCTGCTGTTTACCGTGCTGCGTCGCGTCGCTCAGCGCCATTATCTCGTCTCACTGTACTTTGAATCGGACGGCGATAACTGGGACTACGGCATGTTCGAGGTTGTGACCAAGATCTCCGGCGTGCTCGAGGTAAGGCTCGTCGTTTCCGTTGTGTACTGCTGCAGACGTGAGCCCTCTCTCATTCATTCCTTCACCTCTCGCAGCGTGTGCTAGGGGAATACCTCGATGGCGCGTCCTTGCCCCAGCCAGTGGCACTGGATCCAACGGCATCGTCATCCTCGGACAGTCAGGCGTTGTTCAAACTGAGCCGCAACAAGCCAACAGCGAAGAGTCAGCAGAACGGCGGCAACCAAAGCAGCGAATCGGTGACAAAAGGCCGTCGTTTGGTGTGCGATCCAAGTGTCTTCCACTTGCCTGAGGTATACGAAGACCTGGAGCGCATCGGCAAAGATCTCCAGCAGTTTTTCCGCTCCAAGACCTCGCAGCCCGGTGCGAACTCGCCCACGTCGTCGCTGTCGGGCTTTGCGTCATTCCTCAGCACTTTCACCACGCAGAAGTGGATCCCCAAGGTGAAAGCGAAGGCGCAGCACTTCTTGGCAGCGAAGGCGCGAGGCCAGACAACTACCTGCCGACTCCCCATTCCCTCAGACACCAGCTACCAACCACCCAGCATCGACAGTTTGCTGCACGTCATCGAGAACCTCCGCGAGATGATGGGGAAAATGCCGACCCACGCGTCCGCCCTGGCTAGCGTGCTGGAAGCTTCTGTCCTGAGCTGGCTGGAAGAGTGCGCGGTGATCGTCCGCGATATCCGCGAGCAGACGCTCAACCACCAGCAACTTCAGTCCAAGAACGTCACGTACGCTGATCTCGCTGCCATTTTCCACGAGTACGAAGGCTATCAACGTGCGAAGCAAGGCAGTCCGATCCCATTTCACCACTCCAAGGTGCAGCCAATGAGCGGGAGCTCTGGTACAACTCGGCCGAGTGCTGAGGAGGTGATCGCAGCGAAAGAGCTCGAGCTTGAGAGCGAGCTGTACGACCCAGACGCGTGGGTGCAGGGCTCAACTGGTCTCCTCATGGACAACGCGCGGATTGGCATGCTGGGCTACGCGAACAGCGCGTGCGATCTCATCGCGTTGTACCTTCAACGCGTGGCCGGAGGCTCGGAAGGGAAGTCTAACAACGGGCCAGCACCTCCAGCTGCATCGCCTGCGCTCCTGATGGCTCTCCAAGCTGCGAGCTGGCAATGCAGCGCTCTAGCGGACGAATGTCTCCTGTTCCTGCGTCGCGAGGTGCGTCTGCACTGCTGCTACTACCTCACGCAGCTGGTATCCCAGCGCTTCGACATGGAGGAAGGCGAGTCGACCATGGCCCAGGACAGCGTGCTCACCCTCAATCTCAATCTTTCGTCGATCGAGAACGCACTGCAGCCGTACCTGGCGAGCGACAAGATGGCTCTTGTGTTCAACGGCGTGGATGCATTGCTGTCCCGTGTCCTGATCGGGAACCTAGCGCAGATGACGGGCTGCATGTTCACTCGCGGAGGTGTCCAGCAGATGCTGCTCAACATTGGTGCGCTCCGTCAGGGCCTCACGGGCACCTTGTATTCGTATCCTCGCGACGGCGCATCCCTGTCATCCTCGGCTTCGATGCCTTCGTCTTGCTCGTCGGCCTCGCGTTTGGAGCACGCCAAGCGATACTATCAGTTGCTCAACTTGTCCGAGACGCAGCTTGAGATGTTTCTCCTGGCCAACCGCGGGGCTTACGCGCACGAGGCTTTTCGAGCACTTTGGCACGTCGAGGCCCCCCACCGCCCGCTCGCGAAGGGCAGCGTCAACAAGCTCGACAGCCTCTTGCGGTAAATGCTCAAATGCACTGAAAGTAGACCCCGTCTTGCTAATGCAACTGCCTCTTCCGATCCACTCTGCTTGTGATGTCTTGTCGCCTCTCTCATCGTTGGTAAAAGCCTTCTGGGTCCTGAGCGTCAGTGTGAGTCGCAGGAGGATCTGTAATAGACGGGAAAAGTGCTCTACTGGCACTGCTCGAGGGTCTAGAGGTTCGTGTGGCGTTAGCAGCAGCTGCAGCTGTGGCGGGGTTGAAAGCTTCGCGGCTGTTGAGGAAGTCTGGCAGCGGCGGAAGCGATCGGTGTGCTGGTGGGAGCACAATGGGCGTCCTTGGCTGCTGTGGAGGCATGGCCAGCGTCAGCGGCTTGTTCGCCAGTTGCAAGCCGACGGACGGCATGATCGGCGTCGGGTGCGGCGGTCGCGTGGTCGCCGCGGCCACCGCACTGGAGATACTCGCTGCTCCTGTACTGGTAGCTGTAATAGGAACCGGCATGGGGAACAACGATGGCGGTGGCGTCGCGTTCAATAGCGACGTGGCCGGCCGCGTCACCTGTTGCAGGTGCGGCAGCGACGGGATGCGCTCGTGCTGGAAGGTGCGCGCCCTCTCCATGGGCGGCGGCAGCGTGATCTGCACGCCGCCTCCAAAGGGCAGTCTGTGCTGCTCTCTCTGTCTCTGCTGCTCCTGATGCTGCCGCAGCGTCGGCAGCTCCGGCGCCAGTCGAAGATGCGGCAGCCGGTCGCTGGCCGTCGGCGGTTCCGACACCGACACCGACACCGGCACTGGCACCTGCGCCGGCACGACCACTGTCTCTTCCTGCTCTTGTTCCTGCAGATGTATCTTGAGTTGTCGCCGCCGGCGCCGGATACGCAGCCGTTCGCGCTCGCGCAGCTCCTCGCGCGCGTCGTCGTCCAGCGTCTGGCGCCGCTCCCGTTGGCGCGCGCGCTGCTTCTCGCGGATCTCGGTGCGCGCACGGTCGGTCAGACTCTGGCGTCGAAGCTGTTGCCGCCGCCGATTCTGCGCGCGAAGGCGCTCGCACGCCTCGTCGTCCAGCTGGGACCGCCGCTCGCGCTGCCGCTGTGTGTTCTGCTGCTGCCGCTGCTGGCCGGCGTCCGGGTCGGCCGCATCGGCCACCGATCGGAAGTGTCGGTACTTGGCGGCGCGCCGGTTGGCCAGCCGCCTCCGGCGCTGCTCGGCGCTCTCGCGCGGCGGACTCGCGTACTGCGCACGGATGCCTGGCGGCGTGTCCATCTGCCGATTTGGGAAAACGCTGGAGTGGCGCACCCCAACGTTGAAGTCGAGCGGTTTTGCCTTGTCGGTGCTAACCAAATGCGATGCTGTCGTCGACGATGAGAACGACCACAACGGACGGCTACACTGTACTATATTAGCTATGTTGCCAACCACTCTTGCACTTCTCCAAGCGTCGACAACACACAACGCGCAGCAAGAAGTTGCGCCAACAATGACGAGTCTGGGAGACCGTCCGCGAAAGTTGAGCACCAAGGATGTGATGCTGATCGTGTGGATGAGTGTGGGGCTAGCGCCGTTCTTCTTGCAGATCCGAGGCTACAGCAAGTTCGTGACTCCACACAAGATTTCGCAGCACTTGGTCACACCCAAGGCCGGCGTCGCTATGACGGCAGATCTGTACGCGCGCTGCCCCGTGCAGGAGCTCTTCATGGCCGGAGCCTGGTGGAACATCTCGCCAACGCACTACTTTCAAGTCGAGAACGGACTGCTCTGCCACTACGTCATGCCGCAGTACAACGTTCATGGAAACTACTTCCTCGGATACGACAAGGTGGCGCCGTTCCGAACGACGCCTGCCAACTGCGCCGACCACAGCTACACGTTCGAGAGCTACTTCTACCACGGCAGCATTGGTGGCTACTCGTTTTACATCGAGGGCGTAGGCACCTATTGCGCACTGGACAAGACGGCTTATGACGTCGTGATGGGAGTTGGTACGTTCGACGTCAATGGAGAACGCTTGGCCAACGACAAAGGAGCGACTACCTACCGCAAGTCGTACTGGTACGGGCTCACGGGCTCGGCGTGGATCGCCTACCGTTTTTGGATGATCAGACGCAGCTTCGTCACGTGCAGGCGGTTCGTCGGGCGGTGCGACCCGTCGGCGGAGCGCATCAGCTTCCAGGCCGCGCTGGTGTTCGTGCAGGAGAGTTTGCGGTTGTCAGCTCATGGCGCCAGGAACTACCACCGCGCCTTACTGCTGTTTCTGCTGCTGGATCTGGGCCTCATGAGCGACCTGTTCTTGCTGATCACGCAGGAAGGGTTCATGGGGAGGGTGCAGGCCATCTCGCTCGGCTACAACCTGGCCGGCATCATGTCCACTCTGTTCGAGATGGTGGAGGCCACGGGCTGGATGAAGGAGAAGGTTCGTTGCTTCATCAAGCGCCTGCTTTTCAATTACGAGACGGCGATGGTGGGCGAACTGCTGACGGCGGCACTTATCCAGTACTACTTGACTACTTTGAACCGGTCGAGTCTGCGGCACACGGAGACGGAGGCGAAGGCGGTGTCGTACTACATCATGAGTTTGGTGGGTCACGGCTGCATCGCGTTGGGCTGCGTGTTCGTCATCGTGTGCACGCGCTGTATCGGGACGCTGGGCTTCGTGCGGTGGAAGTTTGGAAGTTGGCGACTTCTGACCACGGTGTGTTGTGTCGACACGGTGCTGGGTCCGCGTAGCAAGTTGGTATTACTGACGGGGTATGTGTGGGAAGGCGACGAGCTATTCTACAAGGTGAGCACGTTGAGGGCCTTCGGAATCTCAAAGTTGACGGAGGAGGACGGGAGCGAGTTTCTGGTGTACTCGAAGCAGCACTGGTTCACTATTCCTCGGCATTGTCTCGTGGTATTTGGGACTGTGTCAGAAACTTGCGTGGAATCTTGCCTGGAACGACTTTGCTTGGGAGCGGTAGGCGATGTTAATTGTTTGCTTGGTGGTAGAGGTGAAAATCTGCATCGTATTTCCGGTAAGACGCTTGCTTGACTTGGCCGTGACAGTACAGCGACCTAACGACTTCTCTCGTTTTGACAGTCAACGAACAGAACTGTCCCAAATCCGGCGGCGCTGGCGCAGCTCACGCAGAGTACCGAGTGCTACCAACAAGTGAAGCAACGTAATCACGCTTTGACCATGTTGGACTTCAGAACGGCTTCAGTTAGTGCAGATATTCTGCTGACAAACCACGAAGTCATCGCTAGGTTACACCGAGTTCTCGCCAAAATACTATCCATTAATTGCATGGACAACATTGCTTCCTTACTTGCATTCCGCTGTCGGCGATATTCGGACGGAATATCCGAACGAGGTCGCTCCATGCATGTTGTGCTGCGGCATCACAGTCGGTTCTCGACTTGAAAGAAGTGCGCCGGCGAGAGGTTTCGGCCATCAAGAGCTGATACACGGGGCAGCGGGCGGGCAGGTCTGCTGTCTCAGCGACGCCGTCCTCGGGCGTGACCCAATGCAGCAAAATCATGTGGGTAGGAGCTTGATGTAGCCTCGGATCTGCTAGAAGCACAGTGCCAGCAGCCCCAAGCTCACCCACACGAGCATTTCCGGTCGTTTACTCCCTTCAGGAAAGTTTCGGGGTCTCTGGGTGTTCGCATCCGAGCCACCGTGAAGACATTAAAGCACTTCAGAACTGAATCCACATCAACACTTACGCGATGGGCCTTCGCAACATCACGGCGATCTCTTCTGCGAAGTCTATCAAACTAAATCGTTTTATGAGTTGGTGAGCAGATTAGCGGTGTGGTCGGTTTTCGTTAACGAACCGATTCAAGGCAAATTGCGTGCTACCGATAGCAATTTCTCCAGTAAATTTGCCAACCACCTACAAAGCTCATGAGTTCCGTTGGTTCGGACTGCCATGGACGCATATTCGCAGTGCTTGTTCATGAGGCTGGCGCGTATGGTGGATGCCGATGCTTGCATTTCACGAGGAGATCGTCTGCCGAATATTGCGACGTCAAGTTCCCTACGGAGACTATTCAGTCGAAGGCCTTGCTAGG
>JAABLL010000830.1:0-11510 GCA_012295475.1 Phytophthora gonapodyides | reverse complement strand
CACTTGGCTCATTCGCCTTCTCGCTCGCTAGACTCCGCACCAGGATCCTCGCAGGCAGACTTCAGCTGCACACGCCAGAGACTGCTATCGGAGGCCAACGCCCCACCAGGCTGAAAGATGCAGCACTCGCAGAGTGACGTAGCGCTGGGCACCAACGGCAGCTGGGCCGACCTCAAGATCGCCGAGGGTCTCAAGAAGCGCAGCAACACGGCCCAGAACCTCCAGTTCTATGGTACGTTTTTGCAATGTCCCGATGCCGTCGAGTCGCTTGGGCCTCGGTCCCGCTGCCACCCGGTCTAACGCACGCTCTTCAACCTGTAACGTGTGACAATAGTCGAGGAGCAAAAGCGCCTGTACCAGGAGCTACCCTTCTCGGTGCTGCCGGGTATGCGGCGGCAGTCGTTCCAGCGGGAACGAAGCTTCTCTAACCTGAAGTCGCGCAGCTCCTGGGGATCCTTCACCAACCTCGTGGCCAGAGGAGAAGACCAACCGCTGCTCGGAGCGGACGACGAGTTCCCCGAACCGGGCTACACGTTCCCGCTGCTGCTGAGCTGCGGCGTGGCGCTCATGAGTGCGTTCCAGTTTGGATACAACACGGGCGTTACGGGTGGCATTAATCCGGACGTCATTTTCCCGGGGCACTCGGATATGCAGTGGGCTATCTGCGTGTCCATCTTCGCTGTGGGCGGCCCCATTGGCTCGCTCACTGCCGGTTATATGAGCACGGTGTTGGGTCGCAAGAAGGCGCTACTGGTGGACTCGTTCCTGTTCATCATTGCTGGCGCCATCATGGCGCTGGCTGTCAACATGTACGCGCTGATTCTGGGCCGTTTCCTGGTGGGCTTCGCTTCGGGAACCGTGAGTGTCGTGGTTCCGCTGTATCTTGGTGAACTCGCGCCGCCCAACCTGCGTGGTGCGCTGGGCACGGGTTATCAGCTGTTCATGGTCATTGGCATCTTGGCTGCTGACCTCTTTGCGTTTAAATACTCGGGTGAAAGCCATGGCCTGGCCCAACCTGGCTGGCGAGTGCTGTTCGGCTTTACCGCTGTGCCTGGAATCCTTCAACTGGCGCTGGCGTCGTTGCTGACGGAGAGTCCGCGTTGGCTGCTGACCAAGAACCGTCCCAAGGAGGCTGCGGATATTTTGCGTCGGCTGCGTGGCTCCAACGATGTGTACGAGGAGATCGACAGCATTTGCTCGGCCAGTGACAATGAATCGGGTGCCAATGCTGGCATTTGGGACGTGCTCAAGGACCGAAGTATTCGCTTCCCGCTCGTCACCGCTGTGGTGTTGCAAGTGGCGCAGCAGTTCAGCGGTATTAACGCCGTCATGTTCTATGCGAGCTCGTTCTTCAAGAATGTTGGCCTCAAGGACCCGCTCGTGGGTGCCACGCTGGTATACACGGTGAACGTCATCGCAACTGGCGTTGCGCTGGTGCTCATGGATACAGCCGGTCGACGACCGCTGCTTATCTACTCCGCTGTGGGCATGATCTTCTCCAGTATCGTGCTGACTCTCGGCCTGATGAACGCTCTTCCTTTCGCGAGCATGGCCAGCGTGGGTGGCGTCATGTGCTTTGTTTGGTTCTTCGAGATCGGCCTGGGCCCCATTCCGTGGCTGATTGTGGCTGAGATGTTCCCTGCCAAGCCGCGCCCGACGGCGATGAGTATTGCTACCATGGTGAACTGGTCGTGCAGCTTCTTGGTCGGACTCATGTTCCCGACCATGCAGCGTGAGCTGGGCGAGTACACGTTCGTACCGTTCGGCATCGCGCTATGCCTGGCACTCGCCTTCACGCTCAAGTACGTGCCTGAAACTAAGGGCAAGACCATCCAGGAGATTCAAGACGAGCTGAGCTTGAAGAAGAAACAGTCCATGGACGTCTAAGGGTGGAGCGGCAACCGCAGGGTTAGAATGCAGAACGCGAACACAAGCATGGGCGAAGGAGTCCAGTGGAATCGTTTGGCAAGGATGGATAGGTAGCCGCAGTGCCGTCCTGCGGTGGCGTCCAAACGTCCTATAAAGAAATAGCAAATGCCAATTGTTCATTCAGCCAGCCAGGGCACACTGCTAGCGTTTGATTCATGTCAAGCTCTTTCTTTCAAAACGAATTGGATATGTATGCGTTGAACGACCGTTTAGTGTCTCTAAATCTTGCGGCGCTTCTTCGCGTCGTGCTTGAGGATCTTCTTGACGACACGGTTCTTCATACTCTGCACCTGGCGAGCCGATACGAGCACCTTCGACTGCACGGCCTTGCTCTTCTTGATCATCATGAAGTGCTTCAGGCGCTTCTTCTCCGTGTTGGTTGTACCGCCACCAGAACGTTTGTGTTTGTAGTCTTCACGGCCTTCCAGCACAGCACGCAGTCGCTCCTCCTGTGTCAGGCGCTTCTTCTTCGAGTATCCCTCCAGATCCGTGGGGTTGACCTTGGTAGCGTCAGAGCTTGCCTTGGCTGCATCTTCCTCGGCCTTGCGCTTACTGCGTGACTTCGGGTCCTTCAGAGCCGCATCGCGCTCCTTCTTCAGCATCTCAATGCGTTCAAAATCGAGCGGCGTCAGGATGCGACGCGCATCCAAGCGATCCTTCTGCTCGATCGTCGGAGCCTGTTCCACCTCGATGCTCTCCTCCTCCGCATCGTCGTCACCCTCGTCGTCGTTTCCGCGCTCATTGTCCTCCTCGTCCGACGAAATATCAACCCACTCGTCCTCCGATTCATCTTCGTCCGCGGATGAAGCCACTTCCCACCCGTCTTCGTTGTCTTCACCGTCGAAACGTCCGGCGGCTTCAGCCTCAGCCAGCAGATCCGCACCGTCCACTCCTTCGCTCGCCACAAGCTCACCAAAGCGATGCGGCTTCGCTGCGTCGTTGTGAAATTTGCCACGGTCCTTGCGCTTGAGCAGCACCGGGTGGATGTCACGAATGAGGTTCAGGACACCACGAGCCGCCATGACAATCGTTTTGTCACGGGCGCGGTTGTACTGGACCAGGTCGCTCACAAGCACGTCCATGCCCTCGGATTCCAGCAAGAGCGGGATGCGGCGGAAGAGCTCGCGCAGGGAGTTAATGCCCACCGCAATCACCTCGGACGAGCACCGCTCGGTGACGAAGTTGTGCGCAATGCTCTTGACAATCGGCAGGAGCTCCTCCGGCGGGATTTCGTCGTGGCACGACTGCACCAAGTACGCCAGAATCGCCGTCACATTTTGCTGGTGCGACTGCAAGTAGCGCTGAACCAGCGGGTAAAACGGGAGCACCACAAGTTTGTGGAACCCAAGCACTCGACCGATAAAGTTCATCATGAGCAGCTTCACCTCGAAGCGTTCCGTGCAGCTTTTGAGCAGCTTCAACTGACGCTCCGCAATGCCCTGTGGGTCGTTCAGCAGCTCGATGGCAGGGAACGTGGCCATGAATTCAAGCTCGCGCTTGCGCGCCCTCTTGTTCTTGTAGAGGGCATTCAGCGTGCCACGCTGGCGCTTCTTCGTCTTCTTCGAATGGGCGTGGAAGTCCACATCCACGAGTGCCTTCTTCTCCTTCTTCTGCTGCTCCTCGTCCTCCAAGATGTCCTCGTCGATGCCGAGGAAGAAGCTGAGCGACATGACCAGTAGCTTGGTGTTCTTGCTCGTGCAAGCCGTGGCAATCACATTGACACTACGCTGGTCGTGCCAAATCTTGCGCTTGAAGAGCTCCATCAGCACCTGCAGCGACTTGATGGCTGCGTGCTCACTCTCGTCCTGCAGCATCTCGAACAGGAAGTTCTGCAGTGCCTTGTTCACCTTGACGTTGCGCGAGGTGGCGTTGAGCTGGCGGATGTCGGACACGATGTGCTTGTAAAGCAACTCACGCAGGCGCTTGTCCGGACAGCGGAACAGCTCGAAGAAGAGCTTCAGCAGCGTGATGGCGTCCACGAGGCCGCGGTTGCGCAGCAGCATGAGACTCTGCACCAGCGTCTTGCGCAGTTCCGGCTCCAGCACGAGGTAGTTGTCGCGCAGCAGCGAGATGATCTGCTCGGGGAAGGCCGCCATCTCCTTGGGGTAGCACTTGGCCACGTGGCTCAGGAAGCTTACCAGCGCGCCGAAGTGCGCCGACTCCTTGGTGGGCTGCAGCAGGAAGAGCTGGTACTCGCTCTCGAAGTGGCGCAGCTGCATGAGGAACTCAGTGCGGTAGCCAAGGGGGTCGCGCTTCACCATGTTCTGCAGCTGCGGCAGCTTGCCGATCACGTCCGGGCGGGACGCATTCAACGCCTCCATGGTGCTCTACTTGCTGGCTACTGTGGTGAAGGTGCCCAGGACCGAGAAGAAGCGGAGTGCGAGCAGCAGCACTGTGTCCTTCGGTCGNGAGGTGTGGGCTGGCGCGCTTGTGCTATGCGAATTCCTGGAGGCGGACCAAGCTATGGTGCAAGGACGCGACGTCATCGAGCTGGGCGCTGGCTGCGGGTTGTGCGGACTCGTGGCCGCCTCGCTGGGCGCCAAGACGGCCGTCTTGACAGACGAGTATCCTGAGCTGCTGGACAGGAACATCGCCCTGAACCAGCATCTCTGGGCTGAGCGTGAGGAAGCAGGGTCACCCATCGCCTCGAGCGGCGAGCTGGAGTGGGGTGTCGCCGAGTCCATCGCCCCGTTCGCTCGCAAATTCGACACCATGTTGGGCAGCGAGATCACTCAGTTAGGTCGTGATCTGCACGCCCCGCTACTTGAGACCATCCGCGCCGTGCTTCGCCCCGGAGCCGAGTCCGTCGCGCTGCTCTCGATGGATCCGTGTCGATCGACCTGCGAGGGGATCTGCGACCTGAGCAAGTGCACGGCTTCTCACTTCGTCGCCGCAGCGAAACAGACAGGATTCGAGGTATATAAGCACCCGTCCGTACGTCTGGCTTCCCGCGAAGCCGTCAAAACGCTGGTGGGTGCACTGGGCAGGCCGCTGCACATCGACGAAGACGACTTGAGCGTTGTCTTCGAGCTGCGTCTTGAAAGGGCACATCAATAGAATGGCTACATTTTGTAACACTAGGTTTCAGTATGCCAGAAAATAAGGAACGAAAACTTGTGCAGAGTTCTTCTCGTTGGCCAAATGCCGCCTCTCGTGGTGATCCGCAGCGGCTGCAAGCACGTCGAGTATATGGAGAACCGCAGTGCGTGGCGGCGCGCACCGCCGCTAGATCTCTCCAGCGACAGCGACGACGAGCTCGCGGACGACGAGGACGAGGAAGAGCTGCTGCGCCAGGCCGAAGATACTTGGCGTGACTCCAACAGTAGCAGCAGCTTCGGCGTCAGCAAAGCCTTCGGATTCTCGCGCGAGCTGTGTGACGTCGAAGGAATGCACGCCTTCCGCTGTGCTGACTGCGGTAACGTGGTGGCCGACCGCGACGACGTCGTCTCCAAGACGTTCTTCGGCCGCACCGGCAAAGCCTTCCTGATGAACAACATGTACGCTATAAGGAGTTCCGTTGCATGAATATGTTTTGCGTTCAATTCTCAGCTATTGTGTTTGCCTAGGTATAACGTCCGAGTTGGCCCAGCTCGCAATCGATACCTGATGACGGGGCTGCACATCATCGCCGACGTATTGTGCAGTCAGTGCGACTTCGTGGTGGGATGGAAGTATGTACGTAAGGCTGCTCGCTGTATTCTGTCCGACCCGTTGATATTAACTGCGTGTTGAGCTGCGCAGATTAAAGCCATGGAGAGCTCCCAGAAGTACAAAGAGGGCAAGTTTATCATGGAGCACGCGGTTGTCCAGGACGACGCGGAAGAGCAGGCCTGGAACCGTCTGTAGCACGTCAAAACAGCCCGGTGATGTCGAGGTGCGATTGCGATCAATACTTGTATACGTAGCGTAGCGAAACTGCAGAGGCCAAGCGTGTGGAGAGGCCAAGACCAAACGTACCATTGAGATCAGGAGATTTCCAGCACGCGAGAAAGCAAAAACTATAACNCTGCTGCGCCAGGCCGAAGATACTTGGCGTGACTCCAACAGTAGCAGCAGCTTCGGCGTCAGCAAAGCCTTCGGATTCTCGCGCGAGCTGTGTGACGTCGAAGGAATGCACGCCTTCCGCTGTGCTGACTGCGGTAACGTGGTGGCCGACCGCGACGACGTCGTCTCCAAGACGTTCTTCGGCCGCACCGGCAAAGCCTTCCTGATGAACAACATGTACGCTATAAGGAGTTCCGTTGCATGAATATGTTTTGCGTTCAATTCTCAGCTATTGTGTTTGCCAAGGTATAACGTCCGAGTTGGCCCAGCTCGCAACCGATACCTGATGACGGGGCTGCACATCATCGCCGACGTATTATGCAAGTGCGACTTCGTGCTAGGCTGGAAATATGTAAGCAAGGCTGCTCACTGTATTCTGTCCAACTCGTTGATATTTACTATGTGTTGAGCTGCGCAGATTAAGGCCATGGAGAGCTCCCAGAAGTACAAAGAGGGCAAGTTTATCATGGAGCACGCGGTTGTCCAGGACGACGCGGAAGAGCAGGCCTGGAACCGTCTGTAGCACGTCAAAACAGCCCGGTGATGTCGAGGTGCGATTGCGATCAATACTTGTATACGTAGCGTAGCGAAACTGCAGAGGCCAAGCGTGTGGAGAGGCCAAGACCAAACGTACCATTGAGATCAGGAGATTTCCAGCACGCGAGAAAGCAAAAACTATAACTTATATGTCAGTCATACCTCTGTTTCTCTCTGCGTGGCCAGCGGGTAGCAGCGAAGTAGCTCGGCGGCATCGGCGTCCAACAGCGTCGCGGTCGTGTCTGGCCTGAAATCCTCACTCGTCTCTTCTTCCTCTGCTAGCGCTCGTGGATGCTCTACGAAAGTCGAAACGCGGTGCCTTCATCTACTGGCCCGGCGGACCGCGCATGCCAGGAGGTGGGCCCGGGGGGCCGCGCATGCCTGGCGGAGGCATCATTCCTGGCGGCATTCCCATTCCAGGAGGTGGGCCCATACCCGGAGGCGGCATGCCCATGCCCGGCATCGGTCGCGGAGGAGGCATCATGCCGCCTGGGGGGCCTGGGATGCCCCGACCACGGCCATAGGCCTGCGGCTGCGCCATTGCCGCCACTACATCAAGCATGATCACATCACAAAGCAACAGAAACGTTAGTCTTGCACCACGATATTCTCTGCTCGTCGGGGCTGGGCGTAGCTGAAGGCGGGCTTGCTGCGGGCTGACTCCATCATACTAAGATCGTAGGCAGTAGTTTCCTATGTTGGTGCTCAGCCGGGTTCGGAGAGAAGCCGTGCGCCCGATCACTTATCTGTTCGTCTGATCACTTGGAGCCAGCCCTTATGCCCTCGCCGTAGCTTCGCCATCGCCACCACTAGCACTCCAAACAATACAATAAGCCGGTAAATCGTACCTTGTCCTGGCTGCATCATTCCCGGGGCCGGGCCTCCGATTCCACGCATAGGCGCCATGAGTCCCATGGGAGGGGCGCCCATGGGCGCAGCCGGAATGCCACGTCCTGCTGCGCGCGCCATGCCTGGGCCGTTGGGGCCGACAGTCTCGTTCTCCTTGGCGAGCGGCGGGCCCTCCACCGTAAGCGACACGACGCTCTCGCCACGCAGCAGCACGAGCCCCAGGTGGCGCTTCTCCACGCGCTCCTCGGACACGGCCGACTTGACCTTGGCCTTGAGCGTGCGGAACTCCTCGCAGTCGCCCAGCACCAGGTTCATGTGCTTGTCGAACGCCATGAAGTAGCCGATCAGCACGCGCGAGTCCTGCAGCGTCACCTTCATGCGGTAGTTGATGTAGTTCAGCATCTTGCTGCTCTTGGTCATCACCATCTTGGCCTCAACGTTGGTCGAGCGGTCGACCAGGCAGCGCCGGAGGCGATCGAGCAAGTAGATACGGCGGCGGGGCCTTTTCCTGGTTACTGGCGCCGCTACCCCACCCGATCCAAAACCTGTTCATTTTGCATATGTCATGCCGTTTAAAAGTCTCAAGCCATTCTTGAACTTTGAGACCGTTGATGCAAGCAACGCACTTCCGAATCCGCGACGACGCAAGGGCTCTGATGGCGGCGCCCCACCACGAAGAGGCAGCGTTCCCGGAGGCGGGGGCCTGCGCGGAGCTGCTGCTGGCTGAGAACAAGGACGCGGTGTACGAAGGCGAGCTCAAGAACCTGCTGCGCGAGGTGCTGGAGCGCGGATGCGGAGCGCACCTCCTGTCGCAGCTGCTGCCGGAGCTGACGGCGCTGTCCTCGCTGCTCTACCACGCGCTTTCCATCGGCATGAGGCAGCCCAGTCAAACGCTGGGCGAGGAGTTCTGCGACATCATTCGCGTCACCAAGCCAGGATCGCAGTCGGTGGAGCCTGTGAGGCTTCGGCGCCACGCGCTGTGGCTCGCATGCTCCGTGCTGCCGCGGTACCTTGCGGCGCGCTCGCAAAGCGGCTGGAAGGGCTTGAGCCAGATTACGCGGACACCACGTGAGCGCATGGAGCAGCAACTACGACTTCGACGAGAGGCTGCTGCAGCCGCGGCGACTGCGAGTGCTGAAGGAACGCAGACAGCGCCTCCGGGAACTAAACTGGCTGTGTTGAAGCCGCAACGGTTGCTGCAGGAACTGGATCACGCTGTGTCGAAGCTCAAGGCATTCGGCACTTGGATAGAGAACGACGTCTTCCCAGCGTCCTACGAATTCAGTTTGGCCTGCGTGCAGCAATGGGGCGTCCACGCGCACCTCGCAGTGTTCTACATCTTTGCACGCTACTTGCACGTGGCGAAGCGGATAGCCAACATCCAGTACGTGTTCGTACGGAAGGATCTGATGCCCGGCATGAACCTGTCCCTGCTTGGCTACATGATGTCCCTGCGTTTGGTCGCCACAGCAATGGTCGAGCTCAAGCGTGTACACGGGCACTACAAGGTGGAGCAGAAGCAGCGGCTGCAGGAAGCGAATGCGGCGGCCGGCATTCCTGCCACCCCGTTTGCTCACTCTGATAGAGTCCCGACGTCTCTCTCATTCGTCAGCTCGGGGCCCTCGCGTCAGCAGTCAGCGGAACTTGGGCGCCGGCAATCCCGTCGTAAGTGCGCACTCTGCCTGGGCGAGCGAGTCTCCCCTGCGGCGACCCCGTGCGGTCACGTATTTTGTTGGGAGTGCATCGTCGGGTGGTGCCAGAAAAACAAAGCCGAGTGTCCGCTCTGTCGTCAGGTAACGCACCCTCAGCAGATCAAGTGCGTCTATAACTATGTCTGACCTCGCCTCCCGAGAAGCCGATACTGTCCAAGTTAACGAACGTAGCAATGCAATATCGATTTTCCAACAGCATGTGCGCCTTGCCGGGACACGAGAGGTGGCAATCTAGACTAGTTTTTCCGCTGGCGCTTGTTCTTCTTGCCCGAAGACTTGGAAGATGCCCGCTTTCCCTTGCCTGCAGCCTTTCCGTCGGTCTTGGTTTTGCCTAGCTTTGCGGATTCACTGCCCTGCTCGCCCTTCTTGGCCTTTACTGCGTCTACGTACACTTGGTCGGAGCTGAGCGCGTTGTGGATGAAGCGCTTCGAGGCGTCCTTGTCTAGCACCAGCTTGGGGCCCTTTGCGAGTTCTTCCGCATCCTTAATCTTCTTGATGAACGCCTTCACACGCTCCTGTGAACGCAAAAACGATTCCATCCGTTAGCAATCGTTTTGCCAGCTTGGGCATTATTGACGAAGACCAGTGGGAGCCTGCGTACCAGCTCCTGTTTAACGTGCGTCTGACGGATATCCTTGGGAGAAACGCCCTGCGTCTTCAGGAACACGAACAGCAGCGCGTTGATGGTGTATGCTGTAGTGATTGCAAAAGCAAGGACCAGGTGAGTCAATGGTTGACGACGAAAAAGGTTTGCTACACGTACCGAGCGAGACCTGAACCTTCGCGCGTTCCAGTGCGCTGAGTGGCGCCATGAACTCCTCCATAGAGGTCTGCTTGAACACCGCAAGGTGCTCCTCCACCGCAGCCAGAGTCTGCTCGACGCTGCCGAAGGCCTCCACAGCTTGGTCGCTCATTGTTTTCTCGCACAAAATTGACTGGAAGACGACGCGGTGTGGTACACACCGCTGATCTGCCTCAAATGGCTACACTCGTCTGCTTTGCTCAAGTTGCAGCGTGCCGGTATGGCAATCGTGGGCCAACGAATTTTAGCTGGTGAAGCTTATGGACGAGCGCAGGTATTATAAGGGAATCAATACTTAAACGAATCCATATTCGAATCTCGCCACGAAGTGTTTTACAAGACAAAGCCGCCCTGGTTCCCACTATCGGGATCGGCATCGGCACTGCCGTTGCCGTTGGCGTTGTCGTTGTCGTCTCGAGGACTGAGGTCTCTCTTACGCCTCTTCATAACCACCTCAACAGCATGCGAGAAGGCTGACGCCGGTGCCTCTCCATTCGGATTGCTCGCCTGCAAGGTGTCGATCAGGTCCTTCTGGACGTCGATCATCTCGCCCATCTTGCCCACAAGCTCCTGGAAGCGCTGATCCATCAGCGCGATGAACTGCATCAGTAGCACGCTCGTCGGATCAACGTTCTCTGCCGACGCCTCCATCACCGCCGCCGCCCGCTTGCTGCCGCTGGTTTGCACGTTGGGCAGCACGGTCTGCGCGGGCGCAGAGGTAATTTCAGCCGTGCCATCAGCCGCGTTGTCACTGTCGCTGCTCTTGGATTCAGGCATTCTTTCCGCTGCTTCCTCGTATGAAGATTGTAGCGGCGCCTGCTGGGTCTGCACGACGGTGGGCGGTTGTCTCGCCTGCGCTGTCGGAATCTGAATATCATCACGCGCGGTCATATGAGCATTAACGGCCCCAACGCGGGGGATTGCTTGCACAGTCGTTGGCGCAGATTCAGCGATCGCTTCAGCATCGGCCATCGCGGGGACAAGCTCGTCCTTCACCGCCGAGCGAGCATTGCTGTCCTCCCTTGCCACTTCGTACTGCCGCCGATGCGCCACCGAATACTCCTCGCCCTCCTTCAGGTGCATCTTGGTGAAGTGCATCTTGAACTTCTGTGTGCGCATGGGCTTGTTGCAGTTCGGGAACGTGCAGATAATGCCATTCTTGTGCTTGCTGCCCACCATGGCCGCCGGCAACGGTGTGTGACGCGCGCGAGCTTGAAGACGAAGGTCGGGTTACCCTCGGTTACACTTCTTTCGAAATGTGAGCCTTTTTGCATGGCCAAAACGCTTTTGACTTCTCAGGCGCCACGTTTTGACTTCCAGGGTGCACACTGAACTTGCTGCCAAGACCTAACGAAGCACAAATGTGGATGGCACGAAGGCCTTCAAACAAACATCGCGGACAAGAGCACTATATGGATTGCTTCAGCGTTTCCTAGCTGAAGTAACTCGGCGCGATGGCGACGTCCTCGATCACGTCGAGCTGCGCGGGCGAAAACTTGGCTTTGGTCTCCGGCCAGTTGTCCTGATGCGTGCGCTTGAAGTCCAGCAGCGTCTCCTTCACCGCCTTCTCCAGGAACGAGATGGTGTTGGAAGAGCGCTTCATGTACAGGAACCGGCCCAGCTCTTCAAAGATCGGC
>JAABLL010000829.1:0-11519 GCA_012295475.1 Phytophthora gonapodyides | reverse complement strand
GTTGTAGCAAGATAGAAACTTACTTAGCTCTCTAACCGCGTTTGCAATGTCCGGTCGTGTCCCACGGACTAAGTATTGGAGTGAACCAACAATGCCTCTGTAGTCAAAAGGCTGTGCAGCAATCTGCTCTGCACTCATCTTCGTCTCTGGTTCTAGTGTGAGACCAGGTACTTGTGGTGTCATCACCGGTGAGCTATTGACCATGCTGTACTTTCGGATCAACTCGGCAATGTACTTGCGCAGTGAAATTTTCATCACACGCTGGTCTCTATTGCGCTGGACTTCCATTTTCAGGATGTAGTAAATGTCACCTAGATCCTTTATTTTGAACCGTTTTGAAAGTTCTGCCTTTAGCTTGGTGATGAGTCTAATGTCACGCGACATTATCGTTCCTCATATACCACGACTATAAGCCATTATTCTCCCACTTTTTGTACGTAGATACAAACCTCTTTGTGGCAGCGTACAAACCCCATCGATACCAAAAACGTATGAAGGACTCTATACCAGATTCGAGGGGCTTGTTTAATGCCGTTGCTACTATTGAGAAGTTCACAGACCAGATGTTCTTGGCCTCGCTTCCGAAATCCGAGAGGTTGCCTCATATAGATTGTTTGCTCTCCTTCCATAGTGCCGTTTAGGAACGATGTGTGGACATCCATTTGATGGATATGACAGTCCAAGATGGTCCCAATTGCTAACACGAAGCGTAGCGACTCGAATCTTGCCACTGGTGCATACACTTCGTCACAGGCCACCCCAAACTCTTGATGGTTTCCTTGTGCAACGAGGCGTGCTTTGAACCGCTCAACTGTACCGTCAGATTTATACTTAACGACTAGTACCCAATGACACGGTAGCGCTTTTCGTCCTGATGGCAGAGGTACAAGCGTCCACGTTCTATTTTCTATCAAGGAGTCATACGCTAGCTCCAGAGCTTGTCTCCACTGCTCTTTATGGGGCCCACCCAAGGCTTCTTTAAGTGTGCGTGGTGTTGGCACTTTGTGCTCCAGTATATCGAGTGCAATGTTTTTGTTAAGCATCGCTTGGAAGCACTGATAGTCCTGATACTTCTTTGGTTTCTTAATTTCTCGTCGATGACGTGATTCCCGGCTGGACGTTCCTACGAGTCCGGTACGTCGTTTTTTCGACGCTCTCGCTGCCTCAGTGTTCTCGGTTGCAGGTGCTGTAGCTCCCACTGCTCCAGTACTCTCAGGTGCAGGTGGCATAGCTCCCACTGCTTCAGTGTTTTCTGGTGTACGTGTTGTAGCTCCCACTGCTTCAGAGTTCTCTGTAGCAGGGGCTATAGCTATCACTTCTTCAGTGCTCGCTGTTCTAGGTGCCTTATCTCCCACTGCTTCAGCGTTCTCTGTAGCATGGGCTATAGCTCCCACTGCTCCGGTACTCTCGGTGGTAGGTGTTCTAATTGCTGCGGGTATCTCTCGCGCGGCAGATTGAGAAGTGAGAGCAGACTCGGTTTTGCCAAATGCCCGTTGTACCAAAGTGGCTACATTTGGTGTCAACCAGCACGTCTCTTGATATGATGTGCCTGTTATTACAGACATCCAGTAACCTGTTTCCTTTGGTATCCTCTGATATACCGAGGAATCGGCATTTAATGGCTCTAGCTGATAGATTCTTGTCTTTTCGAAGAGCAGCTGGAAAAAGTGCGAAGCACACGTAGCCCCAAACCGGTAGGTCGCTCACATTTGGGGGTTTACCATACACCATTTCGTACGGTGTCTTGTTTCCCAAACGACTCATTGGTGTACGATTCTGCACATAATTCATGTACATCAGTGCTTCTGGCCACCACCGGTGTGCCATTTCAGCATCCTTTAATGCACAACGAACTCTGTCAAGTTTACTCTGATGATATCGCTCTGCAGCTCCGTTTTCTTCGGGACTGTATGTGTTAAATGTCTGAGAGACAATACTTTGTCCTGGCAGAAGTTTTTAATAGCGGCGTTCACGAATTCGGTGCCTCCATCAGATCGAATCCGACGGATAGTGAACTTTCCTTCACGCTCAAGGTGCAGTAGCAGTCTTTGACCTTGGCAAATACTTCCTTTTTGTTGCGTAGAACAAATGACCATCGCCATGATGTATTGTCATCAATTATACTCAGGAAGTACCGAATCGTACCTACACTCCCATTTACTCCCATTGTTTTCATAGGTCCGTTAGTGTCCATATGAATGGTACTGATGGACTGTGTATCTCTAGATCCCTTAGTATTGCGATAGGACATCCGTCGCTTCTTCATTTCCGCACATGTTGTGTAAAAGAATGGTACTTTGCGTAGTTCTGAAGCTGACAGCGAAGGCAGTCCTTCAACAATATCTTGGCTCAACATTGCTATGATGGCTTCTTTATTGAGATGGCCAAGTCTTACGTGCCACTCCTGCAATGTGCGTTCCAGTTTTCTGACTCCTGGTAGAGCTAGCGGTTTACAAGGTTGTGTTTTCACTGCATTACACAACTGTTGTCATTCCTTTACAGTTTGGTTTTGAATGTAGTAAGCGCCGTTTATCGCTCTAGCTATGAACGCTAGCTTGTTTCCCCAAAACACAAATTTGAACTCACCAGCCTGGGATCCAACTATCTCGTACCCAGTTCTTTGAAGCCAATATTCACTAAGAATGTTTGGCGTTGAGTGGGGGTACAAGTGCCACATTCTCAAAAAGGAACGGTTTAATGCCATCCGGTCTATTCAAATAGAGTTTCACAGAACCAATGTGAGTATTTGAATGCTTAGACCCTTGTGCAAAAGTAAACATGTAGCCATTGTCGGGGTGCTTTTCGACAAACTTCGCCTCATCGCAGGTTAGGCCGAGTCCGCAGCCTGAGTCCAACACCCACGAGTTCTTAGTTACACATGTTCCCCCATCAAGCAAGTTTGGATAGAGTGACCGTACCTTGTCTTCCAGACGCATCTTCTGGAGACTGATTTCTCCAGCAATCAGTTGCTCACCAGGCGAAGCCGGCGACTCTTCATCATCCTTTTTGTCGACGCTCGCTCCGTTGACGCCAATGTCGAACACTGAATCCATCGGCTCATCCGTCTCTTGTCCGTCGAACAAAATCAGGTCACCTCCCGGAGTCGGCGGAATTTCAATTCCGGTGGGAGGACTGGCAGAAGGTGCTGGGTTGGCAGGGGTTCCTGGTCGCACTGCGTTGCACGCGTCAACTGGAACGTTCTTGGTCAGGCAGTCCGTTGTCGACACTTCCTTTCGCGCCTGTTCCGCCCCTCGGCCTTCGCTTTGCCCTTCGCTTTGCCCTTCACCTTCGGCGTCGGCTCCGTGTCGTTCCACGGCTTCTTTACCGCACGAGGGTACGACCATATGTTGCGCCGGAAGACCTTCAGTTCCACGTCTTGTTTGCGCTTGGCGCACTTCTGCTTGAGGTGCGGCCCACCACTGATGTCGATGTGGGCGCCAGCGCAGTAGTAGCACGACATGCCACCAAGGTTCTGGTGCATGTTTGGCTGGAACCCGGCTTTGGGTTTTCCCAACACCGATCCCGTCCCTTTAGTCGACTTGACAGCCTTGGCATCAACATGATTCACGGCTGCACCGTGTTGCCAGGACCTTGATTTCGGCCTTACTCTTGCTACCGAAGATCGCACACAGCTTCGTCTCGACTTTGTCCAGCGTAAAATCCTCCGGCGTAAAGTCGATAGCCGAACCCCAAAGATGCGCTGGCAATACCGCCAGAATCTTCACCAGCATCAGATACTTCGAAATCCGGCCGACGACAATCGCCGCTGCGCAGTTTCTGTTCACCTGCTCTCTCGCATCCTTGAGTTGCTGGAAGAGGCGAGTAACGCTCTTGAAGTCAGAGAGTTTGCAATGGCCTCAAAGCGCTGTACCAGCTCGACCATGCCCGATGCGGTGTTTAGTCCCAAGCCTTTTTCAATCGCGCGCCAAATCTCGTGCACCGGTCGTCGCATCAGCCTCTCATCCGAAAATCCATTCGGAAGGGTCCGGTTGAGCAAGTCCTTGATGTAAGACGATTGCTGACTCACGAACGCCTTCTGGAGGGCGTGCGCACTTCTCTCGTCTTGTGATGCCCTTAACCCTGGCTCGGGAATGATGGGCTCCTCCTTGAGCGCCTTTTCGTAGCGAGCGAGCGGGGATCACGCTTGACTTGAAGCTCGGTCACGACTAACGCATCGCTGAGCGCAACCAGATGGGCGGTGATCTTGTCTTTCCACCCTGCGAACAGGGCTTTGTTGACGTTGAAGGTCAGCTTGTCGGTCACGGTTTGCTCATTTTACTTGAAATGTTAAAATGGCTCAACAGAGTAAAAAGGCTCACTCCGTGTGTATATTATCCGTAATTCCTAATTGCCCTACTCTAGACGATGTGCTCAGTATTAGGCAAATTGGGAAGTGAGCACGCCTCCAGACTGCGTCCGGGGCGGCATCGCTTCCTTTGCCTGCTGTCGTCATTGCACTATGTAGCCAGATCGCACCATCTGTGATCTGTCCTGAATGTCCTCTCGTACTTGCTATCAATAGGTACATATCATCTTAAAGATGATTTCTCTCATTTAGTCTTCTTCCTGCCAGGCAAGCAGGCAATGCCTGAGCCTTTCTACTCAACAGTTACGCTCAGCCGCAACAAGAGTAACTGCATAACCTAACAACTTTTTGTGGTCGATCCAGGCTCCCCAAAGATAAACGACGCCAAAAGGTATTCACGAGATACCACACTCCCTGTGTGCGGGTCAAAGTAAGGGACCTGCGTTCAGGGTTACCAAACTCAGGATTTGTAGCTACAAGTCCTGGGCTGCCGCTATACACTGGACGGTTTAGACTTTCACCGGATTTATCACAGTTCGGTAGGCGCAGAAATGCCAAGGACTCCGTGGTCCCGCTGATTGCTCTGTGAGAAGGTCATATGTACCATCCGATCGACGTTGCATCGCAAGCTGGCACAGAAATGGTGATCCTGTGCGACGCATAGGCGAAACCAGTTAAGTGGTTTCCCATCTCGGCGATGGATCCTCGGTCTATCAATTGCGAGTCGGCGTGACCTGTCTCTGACTTGGTCGTGATTATGGTACGGTAGAGTACGACGATACTGCACTTGGATAGTACGCACAGCATGGTCATTAATGGCTTCTCCGTTTTTGTGTTTGGATATTCCGATCGCGCCGGCTATTTTTATATCTGGTCCTTAACTGCACGTTCTACAAAAAGTCTGTCGATGTCGGCTGGCGCATCAGCTACCTGAAATCGTGTGTGCATGGATGCATGGAAATTGACTTTGCACCACAATTTGTGATTGATGTCGACGAGGCGCAATTCAATGCCTGTGTCTCCGAATTGCCGCGCACAGTAGTGCTGATGTGCTGGTTTCATGTCATACGAAACTTGTGGAAGCATGCTGAAGCAATGAAATTTTCACCCACTGAATCGGCCGTGATATTGGCTGACAGGTATGGTTTGCACTAGGTAAGTGAACATAAATTAAATATTGGCAAGAGTAGGTTCTTCCGAAATAGCAATCTTACAGGGTACATCAGCGCGCAAGTTGACTAACCATATCGCTAACTGGTGGATAACTAACTGTTGCTTCAACCGCTGGCAATCGTTTCATACGCCGACGTACGCGGGTACGCAGCGACTAACAACTACCAGAAGAGAATTACATTCTCCCGCTGACACCGCTATCGCCGGCATGGCGATAGGGCTGCTTGTGACCGCGGCGCTGCATGGTGGTATTGTGTATGGGGGGATAGGGGGAGGGGGCTGCTCAAGCTCAAGTTTACGCGAGAGTGTTCGAGGTGCCGCTCGCGCATTCAAGCCTAAGGGACATATTCATTTCACGGATAACGCCACGGGATTTGGCTACACAGAGCATCTGGAGCTGCTCAGGACTGCGGGATTCACCACGACGACGTCCGTGTAACATGTTAGGAACCTATTCGTTGCCGGTGGCAGCAGGGCTGTCGAGGGTTTGGTCGTGTAATTTGGGTGAAGGCATGCGGTAGGTGTTCAACCCCATCGAAAAGAGGCGTTTGCGTAACATGAATACATTTGGATATTTTTGCAATGCGTACGACATTTATTTGTGATGTCTTACTGGAGAGCACGGCATGCTGCTTTGTCACGTTGAGGCCTAGCATGTAAAACTTGCAGCGCCCTCAACGATTGCTGAGGCAAGGTAACGCCAATAGATGGCCCAGAAGTCCGGTCGGGGGAGGATCGACCAAGTCGGCGCTCCAGATGAACACTGGCGTACAACAACCGCCACAATGCTCGCTGATCCTCGTTCCCCATCCACCTTCACAAACCGACAGGTGCCCGACTTTCACTTTCGGTCGTGCTACGATCAGTACGGCGAGGTTATCCTCGAATACTTTCGCTGCCGTTGCGGTGCGGAAGCGGGTTGCTGGTATTAGATACACGAACGTGATACAGCAGGTCAGATGCGAGCGCCCAGCTTTTGACAGTGAATGCTGGCGGCTACTCTCGGCATATCCGGTTCGGTCGCTTTCAACGTTCGGCACTCCGCTCAAATCGCTTTGGCTGGCTAGCGCTGATCCTCAAGTAGAATCTGCCCTTGTCTTATGCGAAAACAAGATTGCTCGCCGCCGCGCCTATGATTATCTGTGTATCTGCCCTTTCTGATTGACTGACTTACGTCCAGTTTGCAACATGATGCTTTATCAGATACACGTATCTCAAGCCCGTTTGCGTTGAGACACTTCGGCGAATCTTGGAAGCCGTGCGATGCTCCGTAGAGCGCTCAATCGCGCCAGAGATTAGTAAGTGAGGCCGAGTGCTCCCCGACCCTGCCCTGGAACCGCACCACCTGGGAGCGACGGTGGCGCGTCGACGGTGACGTTGGCGCAGGAAGATCGCCAGGCGCCCAAAGATTGCGGCAAGGAGGGAAGACGCAAACTACAGCAGCATCAAGAAGGACAAGGAGAACGGCGAGGCGACGTAGGAGAGCATTCTGTGTGCGGCTGTGCGCTCGCGCAAACAGTCGCCGCGGCCCTGGGCCAGGGAGCGCCGCAAGTAGGATATAGCCAACAGAACTCGATTAGCGCTGCAAGACGAAGAGCAGTAAAGTCGAATACATTCCCGGGCAAAGAGCCCAGAGCAGAGTCAGCAAGTTGCCGGAGCCGCCCCAGTGAGTGAGGACTCGGGTAGATTAGCCCCGTTAAGCCGCGGTAGGACTAGCCCGCAGGAGTGAGAGCAAGCCACAGAACAGGGTAGCCAGCCCCCGGTAACCAGCCCCAGGCGCCTCACCTCCAAGGCTGGAGCAGATCACTGGGCCAAGGCAACCGCAACAGCGGTAAGCTCCGCCACAGCACAACGCCAGGAACGCAGCAGTCACTTGTCTGTATTTGTGTGTTTAGCTAGCTAGGAGTAGCGACAGTGACAGCTGTAGCCATCGGGCACCGATCTTGATCAGGGTCAAGACCGACACCGCGTGTTGAGGCAGCAGCAACTTGAAGACGAGCGAGAATACGACTTGCGCAGCCGAACATACACTGTGCTTACTTCGTGGTCATACAGGGGCCTGCAACAGCAGTCAGGTCCAGCGGCACGAACCCGAGTCGCCTGAAGGAGAGAGAGACGAACGAGAGGCGCTTCTCGTGCGACTACAACCAGTAACTGATGACGGCACGAGGCGAACGAGCCGCTCGCCGGTCGAGTACGCCGGTGGCGCGCTCCACGGCGGCGCGCGTGACGCGACCCAAGACGACGCCGCGGGCGAGGACGCGCCCGTACCTCGACACGGGCGACGATGTGGACGTCAGCTGCAGCGTGACGATCGCGGCTGCGGGCGACGAAGACAGCGACGGCGCCGACAATGGAAGCCATGAACGCCAAGACGATGGAGGACGTGGCGACCACGCCGGTAGCCGCAACGGGACGATGACGAGGAGCGTGAAGGGAACCAGTCGGGCAACACCAACCCGCCGCGGGGCCAGGCGACGGCCGCGGTGGGAAACCTAGACGAGCAGGATGACTGACGACTTCGAGTCGATGGGCTGGTGGGACGCCCTCACGCCCGGCCAGCCGCGCTCCATGATGCGGAGGTTCCTGATGCAGCCGCCGGTCGCAGCAGCAGCAACACCTCAGCAGCCAGTGGTGATCCAAGCACCGGCCGCGGAGACTCCACGTCGGCAGCGGATGAAGTCGCTCAAGCTAGACGACTTCCGGGGGTCGACCGGGGAGTCCGTCGAAGCGTGGCTGGCGACGATCCCGCAGGAGGTGGAGCAGCAAGCGAGCTTGGGCGGCGATAGCTGGCCAGCGGAGGAGCTGTTCTACGGAGCCACTGCACACTTGAAGGACGCCTCCCGGAAATGGCTGATCGGCCTCCGTGAAGTCATGGGGCCGGAGGACAAGAACTTGAACTACTTGATCACGGCGCTGCGAAAGAAGTACGGGCGTCGGGACACCATGTTCCACATCCATCAGCGCCTCGCCGCCCGCGTTCAGCAGCCCGGTGAGCGCTTGAGCGATTACGCGGCCAGCCTGACGAACATTGGCTTCGGCAAGCGCGTTCCTGCGGAGTCATACGTGGAGGCGTTCATTAACGGGATCAACAGCACCACGACGGCGACGCAAGTTCGTACCTACCAGCCGCAGACGCTGGACAAAGCGGTGCAGTTCGCCGAGGACAAGTGCGGCGAGTTCGGCGAGGGGTTCAAGGTGACGGACTGGCGGGTGGCCAAGCGACGCTACCGCGATGACCGCGGGATCGACGAAGAAGACGAAGTGCAACCAGTGAAGCGGAAGGCCAGTGCAGACGCCTCTCCTGGACCGATCGATTGGAAGAAACTGGGCCTTGGGTTCGGCGATAGTGACGACCAGCCGAGGTTCGACACCGACGGCAAGCCAGTTGATGGATTGGCTAAAACCGGCCAAGCGGGACCCCGTCTCCTTGGCTGCACTGCAGGCCATGATCTACTTCGCGGAACTGGGGAAGGACACCAAGCCCGCGGTCACCAGCAGGCCCAAGACGTCGAGGGTGCTGGAGGTGAAGCAGGAAAGCAATCAGGAGGAAGCAGAACCAGCGCGGTCCCAAGAGCAGAAGGCGCGAGGCAGCGGCTGGACTGGTCGTGGCGGCGGAAGGAATGGTGGTCGCGGCTACGGATGAGGTCGCGGAGGAGGCCGGTCAGGACGCGGGCCAGGGCTGGAGAACTACGGGCCGAACGCCGACCGACCCTCCATCATGGAGTTGAAGAAGCAGACCAACTGCAACTACTGCGGCAAGTTGGGCCACTGGTGGCTCGAGTGCAGCGCGAGGATCGCCAACGACGCAGCCATCGCCCAGCAGCAGGCCACCTCGAGCAGCAACTCGGGAGCCAACCGGCCGACTGCCACCGCAAGCGCGTCGGCGGGAAACCAAGAAGGGCAGTAGAGGCGGGGGCTCTGCTGTCCGGAAGCAACGCATTTCCCAGGACTGAAGACGTTGGCCGCGCGCCATTAAGCGAGCAAGAAGATGAGGACCGCGCTCAGACCCAAGGAACGAGTGCCGATGAAGCCGGTGCACAGAACAAGGGGTAGAGTAGCGGAGCAGACGGCGAAGCCAAGAAGCAGATGCTGGGCAAGAGGAGAAGAGGCCCACAGGAGAGAACGGCGGAGAGAGAGCTCACTGTGGCAATGACGGCCGCAGGTGAGGAAGGAAGACGAATGACGCTGCCGGACGCGCCCAGCGGCGCCGAACAGCAGCAGGAGGAACGCCAAGTGGCGAAAGATGACGTCAGTGTGCGCGTGGAGTGCGTACAGGAGGTAGGAGCAGAGGACGCGACGAGCTCAGTCAGCACGTCCGCAGCCACCAAAGGAAGCTCGACGGCGGGCACGGAAGGCGACAACATTGTTGCCACGACCGTGACCAGACGACGAGAAGCAACCCTATCGCTGGGAAGTGGCGGTGGCGTGGCGGCTCGACGGCGGCAGCGCCGGACGGAAGCCATCGTCGCTAAGGTGCACGGGATCCTGGCACGCGAGTTGCGCGAGCGACAAGAAGAACGGGCCAAGGTTCTGCGTGTCGCCGTACGACAGACACGAGACCAACTGCAGCGGGAGCCTGGACGAGAGCACCGCCGGGAGCAAGTGCAGGAACTTCGGGCAGTGGCCATCGCGGCCAAGAAGCAGGTCATGCTGGTGCCCGCACATCAGGACGAGCCGGCGGAGTTGGCGTCACAGAACGACGCCGGAGACGCGAGCGCCCGGAGAGATACTGAAGCCAAGGGGAAGAGCGCTGCGGCAGAACATCAGCTGCAACTGGCTGACGAAGAGTGGCTGGAGTGCGTACGGCGGTACGAGGCGAACTGCCCCGCGGAGCTGTACGAAGACGACACGCTAGCCGACATGCGCGCCACCCGACGACGAGCAATGAAAGAGGTGAAAGTGTTTCGCCTGGCGAGACGAGTGCGCAGACTGCACCTGAAGCGACGGCAGGAGGCGAAGCTGCTGCAGCGAGAACTGGCGTACAACGTCGGTGAGTTGAAGGAGAAGATGAAGTTGCCGCGCAAGTACGAGTACGTGCAGCAAGGCAACTACGGCGACGCGGAGCTGGCCAAGGATGCTGACGGACGGACCCAGCGCGTGGCGCAACTGCGAGCGGCAGGAGCCGACGGTCCCAGCTGCCTGCCCACGGCGCTGCTGGCCTTCACCCAACGGCACACGCAGGAGGTGCGACTGGACAGCTGCGCGCAGTTCAGCGTGGCGGGGAGTGACCTGCGCAAATACGGACGTTGCGTTTCCCGGGACGCTCCCGTGGACGTGGTGGAAGGCTTCGAAGGGGGGAGGACGCGAGTGCTTGGAGTGTGGCGATTCACCGGCACCACGCAGTACCAGCAGAGGATCACGGTGGACGCGCTGCTGGTGGACGGCCAGGGCGACGAGTTCCTGATCGGCGAAGACTGGATGATGGACAAGCAGGTGAAGATGGACTTCGCCACCAGGGAGCTCAAGTATCGCGACGCGAGTGGGCAGAAGGTGATCCTACCATTCACTTGCCACGGTGTGACGTCCCTACGGCTAGATGGCGAAGAGCGCAAGGCCATCGTGCGGCTCACCAAGACGGTGAAGCTGCGCACGAACACGCAGAGCCTGGTGCGAGTTCCAGTCGACGCAGAGGAGGGAACGACAGGAGTATTCGTGACCAAGCCGACGAGCAAGCGGCACCTGATCCTCGCGCCGACGGTGGATACCGTGCGCGACGGCATGGTGCGGGTATCGGTGTTGAACTTGGAGGGCCGGCGCGAGAAGCTGCCCGCGCGGGAAGCTCTGGGGACGTGGATCCCGTGTTGAAGAAAGAGGACGGCCAGCCGCTCACCAACGATGACAGCCTCGACATCGGAAAGATGGAGCCCGAGGACCGCGACTTGGTGGTTGCCCTGCTGAGGAACTACCGCGAGATCGTGGAGGAGAAGAAGGGGTGCCCTCCCTTGGCTAAGGCGAGCGTACAGCACCACATCAACACAGGTGATGCCGCGCCGATTATGCTGCGACGGCGACGCCACGCTGTGAAGGAGAACGAAGT
>JAABLL010000828.1:0-11521 GCA_012295475.1 Phytophthora gonapodyides | reverse complement strand
CTTCCCCCCAAGCCTTCCAAGGGTCAAGTCCGACTTCGGTAAGTCTTCTTAGCTTATTGTAGTGCCTGGACACGCTCAGCTGAGGTGGATGGCTGTAGGTGTGTTTAAGGTTCATTGACCGGGAGTTCGCCTGGGCCAATCCAAGAATAGGAGAGGTCGAGAGTGTTCGGGGCGGCTTTAGAGAGTCGTTCTATATATAACCACAGAGCCAGAGAGCTCCTGCGTGTATTTGTCTGTTGGCCGAGGGTCCCCCTCGGCGCTCCCGTATTAGGCCTGAACTGTCGGTACCCTTCCTACTGAGGGAATGCGGGAGTTTAGCGCGAAAGCGCAATATCGCATCCTAGCCTACGTTCGTGGCTAGTGGTGTTTGATCTGGGCGAGACCGACAACAACTCGATGCACAGAGGTTTTACTATCGCCCCGGTGTAAGGGATCGTTTCTGGTCTTCAGGTTGATCTAACGACACCTACCTTTGCGTGTTGTTGGTTGGGACTCATACCATTTGGGTTGTGAGAATTTTAGGTGTATTCCTACGCCACATATGTGGTGGTACCAGATGCCGACGCTCCAGTACGTAATGAAGAAGATGCTGGATATCTTCAAGGCCAACATAACGCCCGTGCAGGCCATGCAGCTCTTCATGACCCCGAAGGACGCGTGGCCAGAGCATTACATGTATTTGGTGGCAATCTCGAAGGCGATCGTTGGAGGCGCGGATTACTTTGTTCTGAACAACATGGTGCAGTACGCCTCGGCGAATCTGAGAACGGTGGTCATGGATAAGATCGACAGCACGCGTACTGATTACTTGACGCACGCGGAGGAGCTCGCCCACTTTGCCCAAGCATGGGATATTGAGTCGAAAAAGAAGAACCTCGGCCGAGAGCTCGTCGGAGCTGTTGGTGAGCGGCCCAGGAAGGAAGCTTGTCGCCGTCACAACTGACAGCAAGGAACGTTTCTGGACTTCCACAAGCGCTTAGGCCATTTGAGCTACGATTCGGTGGAGATGCGCACGGGACCCGAGCTCTGGAATTACGCTCACGGACCACAATCGTCTGAATTGCCTGACTTGCGCAGAGGGCAAACATAGCAAAGGGAGGCAGTCGCGGAAGGATAGCGGCGCTCACTCGCCTATTGATCGTATCGGTGGCGTGATTTGCTCGGACATGAGACGGCCGACGACGCCGAGAGATCGGCTCGAGAACCGCTACATGATCAACTTTGTTGACCACAAGAGCAACTACGTGAAGGTGTTCTTGGCGAGGAGGAAGGACCAGGCCGAGAAGACGTTTCAACATTTCTTGGTGTTTTCGAGAAGGAATTTAATTGCAAGATTCGAGTGCTGAGGACTGATTCGGGCAGGGAATACCAGAACGTTGAGCTGTTCGGCAAGGACACGGGCATTGCAAGGCAGCGCAGTGAAGGCAAGCAACCAAGCTAGCAACCGGAAGGCAGTACGGATGCATTGCACGGTGATGAACATGGCGCGCTGCATGATTTTTGCATGTGGACTTTCTTCAAGTTTTTGGGGAGACGCGGTGCAGTACGCGGCCTATATACACAACCGAGCGCCGACTAATGCGATTCCCGGACGAGCGGCGCCACTGACGGTTCTGACGAAGTAGACGCCTCAGCTCGGCAAGATAGTGTGGTGTTTGGGTCGCCGTGCACGGTTTACAGAGAACCTAGCATCAAGAACGTCTCGCAGAGGACCCAGCAGGACATGGTCGTCGGGATCGGCGAGGGGATGGAGGGTTACGGGGTCTACTTGCCCAATGACAAGAAGGTGGTGACGTCGCAGCATGCGCGGAACATCGAGACCCTGAGCAAGACCTAGAACTTGCAGTTGCAAAGACTGTATCGGGACGAAGACGAAGCTGAGGCTGAGTAGGAGTCCGGAGAGCGGGGCAGCGTAGCTGCGGAACAAAGCAGCACTGCAAAGGAGAGCCGCGCGAAAGGCCGCGGAAAGGGGCGCAAGAACAGCTCCAAGAAGAGCTCCAGAAAAAAGAAAGCTTGGACAAGGGAAATACATGTGACTCGCTCATTTGCGAGGACTGCAGGAGCTAAAACGACCGAGGCCCCGCAGCCAGATACGACTGCAGGAAATGTCGTGAACAGTGTGTTGGCACGAGACCCCAGTATCTACAAAGAAGCCATGCGCAGCCAAAACAAGGTCGCCTGGATGGAGGCCATGGCAGAGTTTGCAAATCTACGATGTTGATGGCCCGTAAATGTCCCTCAACCGATACCATTATGGAGGGAATTGGATCTAAGGGATCTTTTCAATGGTCTCGCTAAACAAACAGTAAGTATAATGCGTGGTGTGCAGAGCGACATGCAAGGGTACGTGCTTCTTGTGCGCCATCAACGACGCTCTTGCGTTGCCCATACAGCAGCTCACTTGTTGCAAGGCTCACTCAAACATTTGCTTCCAAGCAGTCATCTACCATCGTCCTCGCCGCTGCCCAACCATGCCCAAACCGAACTTCTGTGCCGCCAACAAGGAACAAGGATGTTGTTGCAGCGCTCTTCGAGAAGGCGACGGGCTCGAGCTACATCTCCCACTTGTGCCATGCTAGGCGTACGCAACAAGAGGGCAAAGGATTCACCAACCTGATGGACCACCTCTGGCGCTCGCACGCGACTGCCGCTGTGAACGACGCGTTCCACCAAGTACAGAGGTATGGCATCGAGCGGTGTGTCTTCGTTGACTTCAGCCCCGCGGACAAGACGATGTTTGGATGGATCGAGTGGGTTGTTAACGAGAACCGCGAGCTTTCGTTCTGTGAGCAAGAACAGGTGCGCAGGAACACCACTTTTTCTATAGGCCAACAATACAGCATCACTTTCCATTGAGGGACTATGGTCCCTATCCTATGGATATGGTAAAGTACCTCTCCCTCCGTATCCCATGATTATTTTCGAAACCCTGGGCCATGGTGGAGGAGCTCAAAGCTCGGAAGGCAACGGTGTCTGGGAGGTGGTGCGAATGCCGAAGGACGAGCACGTATTGCGCACGAAGTGGGTTTTCAAGATGAAGCTGGACGCAGAAGGGTTGATCGAGCGACTTAAAGGCTCGACTTGTTGCCTGCGGGAACGAGCTGACCTTTGGCGTGAATTTCAGCGTGACGTTCGCGGCCGTCATCGATATGGCAAGCGTGAAGCTGATACTGGCAATTTCCAGATAATAGAGCGTGACCGCCAGGCATGGCGGCGTGCCAAACGCCCATGGGAAGGTGGACAAGGAGGAAGACTTGCGGATTTACATTCTCGTGCCGCAAGGAATGAGGATCCCCGAGGAAATCTTGAAGAAATTCGGCGTGGAGACTGACGCTGAGGTAGCACTCGAGCTGAAGAAGGCGCTTGACGGGCTGAAACAAGTCGATCGACTGTGGAGCAAGCTGCTGCACCCGAAGCTTGTGGATATTGGTTTCCACCAGAGCCTCGTGGATATGTGCGTGTACTACACGTACAAGGCTGGAGTGCTAGTAGTCGTGGGCGTCTACGTGGATGACTTGCTCGTGGCTGGAACACAGCAGCATGATGTGGATGTGTTCTTTAAAGAACTGAAGCCGCTGGATATCAAGGACTTGGAATACGCTCACAAGTTCCTGGGCATGAGGGTCGAGTACAGCGATGACGACGGGTACGACCTGGATCAGGAGGTGACCATCGGTGAGTTGCTATAGGTGTACGGGTTCGAGAAGGCGCACGCGGTGCGCCCCTATTGGTGAAGAATGGTATGAAGCTCAGGATTCATCAACTGAGCTGCTGTCGCTGCTGGAGGAGCTGGATCTGTGACTGTGACGACTTTTCAGTCGCTAGTCGGAAGTTTGCTTTGGACCGCCCGTTGTACCAGGTCGGATATTGCATTTTCAGTCCACAAGGTCACCCGAAGGACGCATGCACCAACAGTCTCGGATTGGAGGCCAGCTAAGCGCGTGCTACGCTATCTAGCCGGAACAAGGTCGCTGAAGCTGCGTATGAAGGGAGATATCGGCGTGGATCAGCCGCTGGACGCGGTCGGCTACAGCAACGCAGTTTATGCGTCCGACAGAGCGGACAGGAAGTCGACCACCGATGGACTCGTGACTGTGGACGGCATGCTCATTAGCTGGATCTGCAAAAAACAAACAGGACGGTGTCTCGCTTTCCACTATGGAAGCTGAGTACACTGCCGCGTCTGTTGTGGCGCAGGAATTGCTTGGAGCTTCTTGGCGAGATGAATCTTCGCACGAGGTGCCAATGAAGCTGTGTGTGGACAACCAAGCCGCGCTAAAGCAGCCTGGAGGAGAACAGTCGTCGGGCAGGCAAGGCAAATCACATTGACGTACAAATCAAGTTCGTCGGGGACTACGTACGCCGTGGTGTGCTGCGGGCGGAGTACTTGGAAACGAAGGAGACGCCGGCCGACGTGATGACGATGGTGGTGAACGGACCAAGGATGCTCGAGCTGCGAGCTCGAGTCGGGCTACATTGAAGTTGTAGGAAACTCGCTGAAATCGTCGGTGAGGAGGAGTGTTGAAAAGAGGATCTGCAGCATCTGCGGATCTGGCGAGAGCACCGGCCAGTTCAGACGGAGGTAGCAGTAGCTGAGCAGGTTGTGTGTGCTTTCCTAATCTGACTCTTTGTTTTGCGTAGCAAGACACATACGGCAATTTCTAACGTTACCTTCAACACTTGCACCACGATGAAGACCTTGGTTGGTTCGCATTACTCCACCTTCTTGCGTGACAGCCCGATCAATGTTTTTGCCGTTTGCACCAGGTAAGCTTCATAGCAATTGCCCATTCATCGACCCAACATCTTAATCGAGAGACTGTCAGGGCTGCATTCAGCCCCCTGTACCGCGGCCACAGGCAACCGATACCTAAGCTTTCGATGTTTTTTAGGAAGCAAAGGCTTGGCCGTTAGGCCAAGACGCATGGAATTACAAGCAAAATTGGCTTGAGTGTTTTTAAAGTACGGGCGCAAACCGTACTTAAGCCGAGCTTAGCTGCTGGCCACCGATTGGAGTGCTGCACGCTAACTGGCTAATATGCATACGAAAGGACCAGCCCGCCAGTTCAATCGTCACCGATGTTGCGCTCGAGTACAATGTGTGCACGCCTTGGGCGTCGGAGAAAAATGCATCGGCTGGCTTCAAGCAGTACGGAGTTCTTTGTTGTCCAATCTGAAGGCACTATGATCTTGGTAGCAAGAAGAAATAGTCCAGCAAGACGGAGTCCTGTAGAAGTCGGTCGCGCGACTGTGAGAAGTCAAGGCGTCGATGGAGCAGCCGGAGAAAGCCGGCGTGACCGGCTGCCTTTCAACGCCGGATTGGACAACGTTTGATACCACGCAGAAGTATCTCTCATCCGGGGGTTGTGACGATATCTATGTCGCAGTGTCTTCTGTGATACCATCGAAAGCCGGAGAGTTGAACTGAATTGTGCTGTACTTATTTCCACGCAAACCAGTCCCCCATCCTCCAAGGCGGCCATGAGCTCGCGCGCATGATTATATGACAGTCAGCACGACGCTCTAAAACCAAATCTGGAATGGTAGGATTCTCATCACACTTGGGGAACTTTCAGGTAAATCTAAACGTGCACTGGAGGTATTTAATATTGTGGCGCTCCCGGCTTCAGGACATGTGTTGTCGTCCGCGAGGCTCATTGTGAGAAATCTGAGGAAAGCCATTTGGCACTCACCCGACCCATCAAGCCAAGTCGCCGATATGCACGCACCCAGCACTTGCAAATAATTCTATGTAGTGGGTCTTAGCGATAAACATACTGCGAGGGAAGCTGACGCTTCCTGGTGAACCCAATGACTATTTTGAGACCTAGTGAGTAGATTCTCTAATGTCCTTCTGTAGCTAGGCACGGCCTCTCGGCTTAGCTGCGGTTTCCTAACTACCAGCCTGGCATCACAGCCTGTCGCGATGCCTGAAGGCTTCTCATGAAACCACCACTACACTGCCCTATCAAAGCATTTACCACTCATGGAAGCTATCCTGCTGTGCGTTCGGTGGCGGCCAATCATTTGGCCTTAACTTCGGTTGATTTGACCTTCAATGTGCTTTGCGAATGTCCTGTTGTTCGTCGCCGCCGCAAACTGAGTCAGCAAGACAGGTATATCCTTGCTGTGCTGAGTTGTGATGTAGACTCCCACGAATATTCGATCGACTCGAGACTTTTCCAGCTGACGAGAACCTCATAGTCCTTATTTTCCTTGCTCCATCGAGCCACTTTCAGCTCTTGGACCGACAGCACTAGGCCTTGCACCGCAATATGGTGCCGGACTTCTGCGGTGGCCTCCAGTGATCGGTCCGCATAAAACTTCAACCGCGAGAGGTGGACGTTGATCTCCTCCCCTGTCAGCAAATGTTGGACCGCAAAACTGTGTGCGTCAGCATGCACCACTTGATATGGTCCCACCCACTGGACGAGGAGCTACTCTTAGCGTTTCTGGTCTACCTGCGACCGCAACACGAAACTCCGACGTCGAAATTCGGGCGGCGCGCGTTCGTTTGCTTTCTCTGATTGCCCACGGTCTGCCGTGGGCGTTCTGCAATCATCGATTTGTGGACTAATACTGCTGAGCAGTCGCTCCAACCATCGAACAATGGCCTCTACTTGCTTAGCGATTTTCTTTTGCCGCGAGTCCAAACACAGTCTCAGAGGTGACGGGATTGGCAATCCACAGAACAACTCCACGGAAGTCTTATTGCCAAGTGACAGAACTGGTGTATGGTTCAGGCTTGACCGCAGTATCGGCACGAAAAATATCCAGTCGTGCGTGTCGACCTTGTAGATACAACACCCGCAGCACCTGGGCAATATCCATGTTTGCCCGCTCAACACTCCCATTTATCCAAGGCGAATATGCCACAGTGAAGTCGTGTTGTGACTTCAAGCGCTTGCACAGCAGTTTCATCACCTCGTCCCGAAAATGAGAGCCTTGGTCGTTGATCCAGTGGTGAGGCAGGCCATACCGGCTGTGCCAAGCCACCATGCCTCAACTACAATGGCATTCGTTGGCTTAGAACATGGTGTGAGCTCTTCACAGTGTGTTGCTTCGTCCTTCAACATCGACATGTATGGTCCCCTTCAAAACTATCCCCAAGCGACAAGTAGTCGAAATGTAGCGCTCATTCCGCTCGTTTGTGCGAAAGGTTGGTATCCATGGATGCTGAAGAATTTTAGCTCCTTTCATATGATTGCACATCAGAGAAGCCGAGAGGAATGACTCGACGTGGACTCGCAAACGCTGCACTTCAAAATGGCGACGAACACTCTCGATCATGGCTTCACGTCCTCGATGAGCTTGGGACCCCCCATGAGGTCGCTTGAGTAGGTTTGGTTCTCGGCGGCGAGGGTGTGGTCGTTCTCCAACACCGATTTGGCGTCATTGACCACAGGCAGGGCGACTTTGATCGGTCAATATTCGGCATATTGATTTTCATATCTTCTACAGTAGCAGGAGGAGCAATGCCACCACACGAGGATGCTATTGAAACCGAGTCTGCATCAGCTTGGGCTGGGCTACCGTCGACAGGGCGACCAGCCGCGCGATGGCACAACTGTCGGCATCGCAGATCCCCTGGAGGAGCTGCACGCCGGCGACAAGACCATTGACCTTCAGAACGATGGCCTCCCGATACCCTCGGGGGTCACTGCACAAGAAAGCCATATAATAATACGCGATCTTGTCGCCGGCGTAGGGGGGGGGGGGGCTCCCGATACCGGGGTCAGTGCACAAGAAAACAATAATGCCATATAATAATACACGACCTTCAGATAATGGCTCATGGTGAGACGCCATTGGCTGTCAGGCTGCGCACCGCGGTGAAAGGTACCGAGCTCCATTTCACACGTATATGCAGCAGAAACGCAGAACCTGTAGGGGTTGCATTGTGCACCACCATTTGATCTACGGCAACTACTACCAGCTACTGAAAAATAATCACACGAAATTCACACATCATGGAGGCCATGACTTTTATCGTGTTGGCTAGCTGGCTTGTGGAACAGCCCCAGCCACGTCTTTGACTCGACGCAGCTCCAGCGGTATTTCAAACCGCTGTGAGCCGAGCGTCGTGGTGAACATGTTTACTGCATTTTCAGTCGTAACAGCGATGCTAAGTGGATCTCCGCCATCGTGCGACTCATCTTTGGCAGTCACTTAACTGGCAAATTTTCCAATGTGCTGCAGACCTTGATCGTCCTGTGATCATAGTGCAGTTCCGTGATGGTTGGCTTCACGCCAATCGTTTTGAGCAAATACTGCAGGTCCTCATTTTAGGGTGATCAGGGTTCTGATCAACAGCATTATAAGCCGATACCCGGATGCCGCATCACCAGTTATATGTATCTGGATTAATATCAATTTCATCGATTGAAATACCAGTATCGTTGATACTGTCTGTGTGAACGATAAGTACTCCATGTGACGGATACACTTAAGATGTGCTTCAACTTTGATCTTTGAGCTCGGAGGCTACAACCCCGAGAGCTTATAAATACAATGTGTTCTTATCTGTGCAGGATGGTAAATAAGCTGGTGGAACGTCACATCCCGATAGTAACAAAACGACTCACGCCATGTCCGCGGTCGTTCCCTGCGAGAGCTAACAGACAGTATCAGTTGGATAGATACGACAAAGGATCAGTTGGTAAGTTTAGCATTCCTACTTCGTTGAAACAAATATCAAAAACAGCGTTCGATGCACTCTTCAAAATGAATTCGGCACAACGTCAATAATATCTAGCAGTGTCTAGCAGTGTTGCACACCAGGTGGACCAATGGGACTAATGCATTATTTGGGGGCTAGATTATTTTTAACGATTTAACTCTACTGTGATATAGACCAAACAAATGCTTAGTTTTACAAATTTTACTCAATCACCCGTAGTAATTACGATTTCTATTCAATTATTTGCGTTTCGGTAGTTTATTTAGATTACAAAACCTGACAATCTATAATGTCGTTAATTATGAACATTGCTGTTTTGGTTGCAGGTGGCGGGGTTATTAAACCAGCCCTCTACGTATGCTTTACATTTTGTACCGGAATTTTACGAAACTAATGTAAAGTAAAGCGTTGAGTACTGAGGGTTAATGTGGCATATGAGGTCTATTTCATTATTAGCAACCCAAATCGAAGTAGTCATGCAGCTCCTACGGTGGTAGCTGAGTTGATCACTACTCGCATGGAATCCGGATACGACATTTTCATTGATCTCCTTCGCACGTTTATAGCGAGCGACATAACCAAAAGTGCATATTATTCTCGCTTGGAGGTAAACAGGAATGCCAGGCCTTCTTTTGCTCACTCTTCTTATATTGGAAAAGAAGACTGAACGAAGTGGGTCAAACTTTATTTTTCTTTTTTTAAATGTTCCTCCATACGGAGGGATAGTTTCAGGCAACGTAAGGTTGAATTTCCAGCTAGTCGGAGCTCACATCTTACTTTCTTGTCGTCGGGAGATAACAACAGCAGCGACGACTTAGCTGAAATCCCGTTATGTTTCAAGGAGCTCCTTCGAAGAAAGATACATGTGGTTCGTGTGGATTAAAAGATCACACCCTGTTTTCTTCTTTTACCTTCTTTTATTCAAAAGCAGTTTTCAATTTTCTAGGAAGCTTATTTTAACATCCCTGGAGGTAAACGATGCCGATAGCGACGGCAAGAGCAATTAGATGTCCCATGTCCTGACAAATAAATTAGGCATCAAGCCATGCTTCTAGATCCTCGCATTAAATAAAAACCGCAGCGATTGAAACTAAGGCAGCTAGCGAAAACTGCCGTCAGATAGCATATTGAATTTGTTAAACGCACGAGTATATCACAGAAGTGCACAAAAGCTCGGAATTAGTAGCGGTTCAAAATTCGGGAAGAGAGCTTATACAACAAAAAATGTCATGCGCTCGCTGCTGGATACTGCTGCAGCTTTGCTAAGCTACCGCGTGCAAGCTAAAAAAGGTGGTCTGTAATACTGGGATAGCATAAGTGGAATCAATCAAAGCGTTTATATGTCAAATTGTCATGCACTGTGAAGGGAGAAAAATACAATGTACCACATCTCTATCGCGAAGTTGACACCCTTGCACATTTCGAGAACTCAGAGAGCAAGTCTAAGTTTCCCTCCTAAGCAAAGCATATTTGAGGAAATCGCAGTCGACAGCAACTCAAGAGCGAAAGTTTTGCCTGAGAGGCTATGTCATGAACAAGCTCCGCACCGCTTGGACGACAAACGAACCGAAATGATAGGAGTAATAAAGTTAAATTGGCACAAATACAGGGCACTCATTCTCCACCAGATCTCTCAGGTCGACCACATTGATCCCAGCTAAAATAATATCTGTGTGGTTGACGACAAGCTCCGGAATTTCCGCAAAGGTGGCATGGTGCGCGTCGGTACCTTCGCATTGGCCATACGCCAATCATTGAGCGCACTTTCTAGCTTACCGTGAGCGCCCTCACGTGGCGTTGCTGATGCGCTTCGATTGGATGCTGGTACTCAAGGGCATCGTGAAATTATTCGAGGCGTAGATCGAAATACGGCACTAGCAGTGGGCCAACATTCACATGAAGGCCATGACTATTGCTTAAGTGGAAGCGAAAACCTGGCGTAATATCCTATCAGCAATAGCGTGACGGGCTGTCGTCACACTTTCCCATCGCTGATTTGCGATGGCCAATCATAGTCTTGAACGAATCTAATGGCTGGGACGGTGGCGACACCCGACATCGTCCCGTCATTTAATCAGAACAAAATTTGCCTGATGCTTCCAACGCTTATCCAGTGTATGCAAGTAACGGGATCTGACCCCGTTATAAATAGCCTTTCAATCAAACTCCTTGGACGAGCTATCTCACAACCAAGAAAATATTCATTAATATGAAATCTAGCGGTGTCCTAGCGCGGTAGCACCGACGCTCACCGCAACTAAGAATGGGTTCGCAAGGCACTTCGGTTACCTACGATGGCTCGATCGTCACTCGCAGCTGGACTTTTAGGTGATGAGATACACAACCTCGGGCATCGGTAGAGGTGAGGAGCTCCTTGTCTGTTTTAGGCGCGTGCGATAGTGCGATATCACCATAGACGTTTCGTCCGTGCATACTGCCTTGCTATTCCGTGACACGAAGCCCCAGCTTTGAAGTCCGTGCAGATGCCCTTGATCGATTGCGATGAGGCGTTGATCATCTTGTTAACGCAGCGCGCGGCCTCCACCGCAGCTATGTTCTGGTACTTGTGTGACGTCGCAGCGCTTTGCCTCGATCCCCACCAGGTTGCCATTCATGATCACCGTGGATTGTCGTAGGAGGGAGGGAGGGGTATTAATCGTTGGTAGTAGTGAGGAAACCGTCGTATATTTAGAAGTGAGTAAGCTTTCCTAGCCAGCTTACCTCGTCCTTGCTGGCTTTGGTGTCCTTGATATTTATCCTGGAGTCCAGCCGCCAGAGCTTTCCCAATCGTGGGAGGCGGCCGAACCGGTCCCCCAGACGGCGGCCCTTGATGTGGTCCAC
>JAABLL010000827.1:0-11537 GCA_012295475.1 Phytophthora gonapodyides | reverse complement strand
TCTCCACCGCTTTCCTGTCCTCCGGCTCGGGATACTTTTCAGCCATCTCCAGAGATGTCG
Organism: Phytophthora gonapodyides; assembly: GCA_012295475.1. Classification (NCBI taxonomy): domain Eukaryota; phylum Oomycota; class Peronosporomycetes; order Peronosporales; family Peronosporaceae; genus Phytophthora; species Phytophthora gonapodyides. Next base: position 11,477 of record JAABLL010000827.1, on the reverse strand, counting down.
CGATAGCCTGCCGAGCACTACGGCCCACCTTGTTGGAGAGCTCCGCCACCCCAGAGAGCATCAGCTGCAAATCAAGAACCGAGACGAGAAGCTGCACGAAATCCACAGCGATCAGCAAGAAGCTGGTGTGGAGTGACACGCCGGTCTGAACGCTGGACGAAATGAAGAGGGCGTTGGAAATCTCGATATTGAAGATGATGACTTGCGGCTTGACGTCGTCTTCATGCTTTAGCTGTCGTGCTAGCAAGTTCTTCTGCGCGAGTTTAAACAGCGGCAGTAAAATTGCACACACGGGCTGCCACGCGGAAGGGATGCGTGTCAGAATCGAGTTGAATGCACCGTACACAATGATCGTAGTGAGCTGGCTCATTGCGACAGATGAGAAGCGTTGAGCTCGTCGGACCAGCTTGGGTTTCTGTCGAATGGATTTCCTTATGAAGAGCCACACGAAAAGAGTGAGCAACCCAATCCACGTCCACGCCATCCAGAACAGTACGAAGGGCACAGGATACCACAGCAGCGCCGAGATACCAAGACCGAGCGCGTTGTTGATAAGCGACGCAGCCACAGAGGTAAATGCCATCGCATTGCCAGATATTGCAAGGTGGGCCACGTCATAGCGAAGAAGTGAAAGCAGCGAGAAGGACTCGAAAAGCGTCATTAGAGAAGCGCGAATCCACAGTGTCGCGCTGTGGGCCAGTCCGAGCTCGATCGGTCGTAGTGGCAGTGCGTCAGTTAGTGCCACCAGAAGTAAGACCGGCACCGGTGTCAGGACGAGCACAGCAAGCGCGTGGATGAGGCCGTTTGACTGGCTGTACTTGTTCATCTCCTTGAAGCGAGCACACGAGTAAGACCCATGCAGTTCGACCTGGACGTCCTCCCATTTGCGCACAACTTCGCGTATTGCGGTGCAAACACCCAAACCCACCATGAACGACTTGTGTCGACAAGACTATCAGCAACACGCGAGGACATCCCCAAAGCTGAAGACGAGGGTATTTTCGTCAAAAAAAAAAAAAACTGCTTTGGTTGTCTTCAGCTTTTGATCCACGCAAACTTGAACGTGAAGTCCGCACCTGCATCACAACGTTTTGTTGGCATGTGGACGAATAATGATAAAGGTAAGTAACACGTACCCATGTGCGGTAGTGAAGACTGCATCATTAGAACCAGCCAGACGGCTAGTTTGCATTGAACGTTCCAGCATTCGTTCTCCAACACGAAAGCGAGGTGTTGAAGTGGGGATTTGTGGGTTGTCCGATAGATCACGACAGCGACAAGTAGGAACGACCCCACTTCCAGCAGTCCGTACGCGAGAATATTGCGAATGACGCCCCAAAACTGGGCGCTGTCTAGTCCATCGAGTTGCGGATAGAACTCACGGTTAGGGAAATGGTAGATGATAACCAGGTAGCAACCTACCAGAAGAATATCCACAGGTTAGTGTAGATTATTCAACAACGCACCTAGGCAATGGGGAACTTACAGTAGATGACGGGCGTCATGACCTCGACAAACTCGATCAAAAGTAGAAATTCCAAGAGAAACAGGATCTGGAGAGCTTTTTGCACATGTAAAAGTCGCTCTGCAGACGTTAAGCGCTCAATTGCTGCAAGCGACTGTAGAACGCCGACACTTTGGGTCGCACTTAAAGCAGGCGGGACACTCGTATACGTCAATGAAAGTGCCGGGGCGCCTTTAACAGGTCTAGTAAACGCCATAGCAACCTTGGCACTGCTTCTAGTCAAGCTAATTCGCCGAAGAGAAGACGCTCGAAAGAGATCGGCCTTGGACTGACCCGAAGGGCCATTTTGAAGCCTCCGCCGTGTTAGCTCTGGGTACTTGGAAGCAATCAGTAGCGCAGTCGAGATGATCTTGTCAGTGGCGATCTGCATCCTGTTCGATGTATCCTTTACGCTGTTAAGCAAAAGGTGTAGATCGTACAGCGAGATGAACGCCAGCGCGAGATCGACAAGAATCAGCAAGATGCTGGTGTTGATGGATGCCGCCCTCTGCATGCACGACGAGATGAAGAACGCGTTGGAAATTTCGACGTTGAAAACGATCACCTCGGGCTTCAAATCGTCTTTGCCGCTTAGAAATTTGCACAAGACGTTCTTTTGCGTAACTTTGAAAACGGGAAGGGCGAGCGCCGCTATCGGTTGCCACTCTCCCGGCACGCTTGCAAACATTGCTTGAAAAACGGTGTATACGACGACTGTACTAATCTGCATCATCAAAATCACCGAAAAGCGACGAACATCCTCTTGCGCTTCAGCATGGGTGCGCAAGAACTCACCTTTCACGACTCTGAGTGACAAGGCAAACGTTCCGACCCAGGGGCCAAATAGCCAGAGCAGCGTAAATGGCAGCGGGTACCACAGCAGCGCAGCGAGACCGAGGGCGACTGCATTGGCCACTATAGCAACAACCACTGCAGCCACTAGTAGCGAACGTTTAGACAGGTTGAGAGTCGATGCGTAACTTCGAAACATCCAAGCGATCGCAAAGGCCTCCACGAACGCGACGAGAACTCCACGAAGCCACGTCGTCTCGCTGTGTACCAATCCAAGATATGGTGATGTTAATGGTATCGCGTCCAAAGCGGCAACCAGAATTAAACTTGGCAAGGGCGTGACGAGAAGCACCACAAGCGAGCGCCAGACGCGTGTTGAGCCGCAGTATAGGCTCATGCGCTTGAAGCGCTCGACCGAATAGCTCCCGTGGAGCTCGACTTGCACCGACTCCCATCGACGTACAAGAGTACGAATTCCAGCGCCAATGTGCGAGATCGCAGCGCTCATAGTTTGGACAAGCCGTGGGCTCTGAAGTGGGAAGGCTGGGGCGAAGTATTTCTGTAAAAACTAAATTTTGCCAGGGTGGAAACTCAGCTTGGATAAATAACGATATTAGTGGCTTGTGGGCCCAGTTTGGTGTTCAGTTATCTTGCAACCAGCTAAACGACCAGCTAAAGTCCGTTCCTGGTCCGCCACATCAAAAGTTAGGCAACATGATGAAATCTGCGCAACTATCGAAGGCTAGCGTACCGTTGTGCTCCAGCAAGTTTTGAACTGTGTAGAAGATCCAAAGGAACAACTTCGACTGTGCCATCCGCCAACTGCGGTCCAGTACAAACGAGAGAAGTCGCAGCATCGACATGTCGATCTTGCGCTAGACGATGTCGGCAACGGTTAGGAGCGAAATCATCTCGATCAGTCCAAAGACGACGACGGTGCCGGGTTTATTCCCGAGACCTGCTTCGTCGAGCCCATCTAAATGGGAGTAGAAGGCTCGATTTGGAAGACAATACATGCCAATAGTGTACATGCCTGAGTGTAGTACGAAGTAGTTCCGAATAAAAGTCCCGGATTTGCCATCAACTCCATGCATACTATCTTTTTGCCCACTGTCGCTGGAGCGGGCCATCGCCTTCATGATTGCTATGGCAAGCATCATCGGGTTTCCATTGCCATTCGCTCTCGTGGTGGGGATTCCGGTCTGGTTTCTCGTGGTCTTGGTTTGCTTCATGTGCTGCTCTGGACGGGTACTGATGAGAAACCGCACGCTGTTTTCGGAGCTCCAGAGCAGCCTCGTGGTTCTCAGCTGCCAAGTGCTGTTGACGTTTGTGTATCCGGCCTTATCTGTACGGCTTCATCCACGTACAACCGTCGAACCAGGAGTTTTATCTCGTGCTGCTTCCGATCATTAAGATCATTGCCAAGAACTGGATCAGTCACTTCTTGGGCAACAAGTACGGCTTAATGCCGCAGACTGTCATCTTTAACGCGGACGTTTTCAATGCTTTGTACGTGTCCAGCTCCATCAGCTGCTCGAGGATCGCTCGAGCCATGAGGGCGATTGCAAGGCCGTCTCGAACCCAAAACAGGTAGTTCGCTCGAGAACCGTCTTCAGGTCGGGGCGAAGTCAATCACTGTGACAACAAGTAAGCCCGGGAAGGGGGAAGCCACGCAGGCGAAGAGAGCCCACAGCGATGAAGTCGTGCTGCGATACGCGTCAAAGTTACATAGTCGCTCAGCAGAGTAATGTCCTCGCAGCTCCCTCGCAAAGCTTGAGCGCCCGACGCCAGACGCGACGAAGACTTGGCATTTCCCAGTGCAATGCTGACTCAAATGCACCAGCACACACGAAATGGAGTCCATGAAGCTTCAACTAATTTTACTTGATGAGATGAGGAGAAAGTCGTCGTCTATTGTTCATACCTAGCTAAAAACACTGCGGCGTTGGTGCCGTTGAACTTCTGGATCCCTTGATTGCGGCGCAACATCTCCACGAACGCGCGAGCTACCGCTGGAGAGGTCATGTTATCACGTAAGTCCACCTTTACTAGCGCTTTGTGGTTCTGGATTGCTCGAGCTAGATGGCACAATCCCTTCTCTTGCAACTTTGGTTTTGCCTGGGAGCCTTCAAGCGCCGAGTGCAACGCGAGCGAATTCAACGTACAGTTTTCTGCAAGAGCCTCGGCCAGAGCAATGGCACCTTCATCCCCAATGTCGTTAAAACTCACGTCGAGCTCCTCCAGCAGAGGATACGATCGTAGCAGATTCGCAACGACTTGAGCTCCTTCGTCACCGAGGCTGTTCCGTGAGAAGTCGAGGTACCGACACTTTGAGGCCGGCGTCGCTACAAGTTCCTCGGCGATGGCTGCTGCTCCGTACTGCCTCAACGACCTCCCACTGAACTCGAGCTTCTCTTTGCTGGCGAACTCTTTCGCAAAGCGTTTCCGAAGGTCGTGAGCTTGGGAAATCGCCGCCAGCATAACTTTGCATTCTGAAGTGAGCGGGTTGCCTGCACTGAGGCGTATGCGACGCTGCTGGTTTGCCTTGAATGCCTTCAAGTAGAGCTGCTTGGCTCCGTCGTCGGTGATTTGGTTGTGATCCAGGATCAGCTCTTGAAGTCGGACATTCGGCTCAAGACCTTCCGTTAGTCCGCGAATCGCCTCATCTAGGAAAGCAAATACATTCGAGTGAGTTTGCTGGGCATTTATCCTCCTATAAACTGAGCTTCACTTACCATTGATCAGGTTGTTTGAGAGGTTCAAGACTTTCAGAGGAGGCTGCAATGCCAGGAACAGACCAACTTCGCAAGCCCCTTTCTCTCCGATCTCGTTTCCACTCAAATCGAGAGTTTCCAGCGCCTGCCACTGCGGTGAAGAGCGAAGGGTAGTCGTCACTACATGGACGTACTGGTCTGTTAGGCAGCACTCGAGCAGGATATCTCGTTTAATCTTGCTTCCGCTCAAATTCAACACCGTCACATTCGGTGGCCCGGAGATCATCTGCGTTTCAAGGATCTTCTCGTGGAGTTTTGTGTGAATCTGCTTCATCACCAGCTCCGACGTGAAGAGATTTCCACTGAGGTGGAGGTAGCGCAGCGGGAATGCTGTAAGTACCGCGTTAATCGCATGGAAAAACGCCGCGATGCCAGCTTGTCCGATCTGATTCTGCTCAAGATCGAGCGTTTGCAAGGCTGGTGTTTGATCGATCATGAAAGCCAAGCCGGCAGCGCCACGGTCTCCAATCAGGTTACCGGCCAGTGAGAGAACCTCCAGCTTCATGCGTGGCAGTACTTTGCCCAGCAAGAACACTGCGTCATCCGTCAGCGCGTTGGAACGGAGGTAGAGCTTGGAGATTGACTTGGAGAAATCTGCTTCCAGTATCTGAGAGAAGCCCGAGTCACTGAGCCCAGTGCACGACAAGTCCAAAACCTGCAGTCGTTCCCGGTCCTTGGCGTCGAGAGATTTTATCAGCGGTTGTATCCACTCAGACGAGGAATCCCTTTGGCCAAAGAAGTTGAGCGATAGGTCGAGATGGATCAGGCCAGGACATCGCGCGATGAAAGCTGCGATGGCGTCCAGTCCTTGAGACGAAAACCTACGGCAGTAAACACACAGACGTCAAGGATGCATTCGGGAAAGTTAAAGCACGTTGAAAGAGCGACTTACTGGTTATTGGCGAGATTTAACGTCGCCAGGGCTGGCCACGCTGCGCCTTGAAGGTCTGGGGTCCAGTTCATCCAGAATTGATCGTCCAGGTCATTGAAAGAGAGGTCGAGCACTATCAGCGACGTAGAGGCGATTGGCAAAGCGATCAAGGAGAAGAGATCGACGCCAAAGTCGCTGGTGAGCTGCTTTTCAGCGAGGACAAGCTTTTTCGGGGCTTGCACTTCTGGTACTTTCGATGCTCGTCGAGAGCTCCGAGGCTGCATCAAAAGTCTTGCGGCATCTTGCACCTGGCTAGCGGAGGTGAGTGTAGAGGGCACCACATTCCCGGACGCCATAGCGGCTTGCTGTGTATCCTAAAGCCGGACTGCAGGTGAAGAGTCACGTGGATTCGCCGAGCCAACTGAAGGCGAAGCTGAAATCGGCACCTGCCCAACGCAAGACACAAAATTAATAATTGTTGGAGCAATTTCTTGCTATGGATAGATCGTTGAGCCCCACCATTGTGTTCGACAGCGTTCTGGATTGTGTAGCAGATCCACAAGAACAGATTGGCCTGCACCATTCGCCAGCTCTTGTCCAGCACGAACGAGAGCATTTGCAGCATGGAAAGTCGGAGCATCTTTTGAATCAAGAAGCCGATCACCAGCAGTGAGATGAGCTCGATAAATCCAAACAGAATCACATTCCCGAGGTTGTGGGCGAGTTCGGCGTCGTCAAACGATCGGAGTTGGGGATAATAGTCGTGGTTGGGCAGGTAAAACATGGCGGTCGTGTACATACCTGAAAAGGAAAAAAAGGTTATTAGTTCTCGAGCTCGAAAAGAGGTTATTGCACGCACACTTACTGAAGATGAATGGAACGATCACCTCCGTGTACTCGACCAGGATGACGAACTCGGTCGTGAAGAGCACCCGGGCGCTTTTCTCAAGGAAACATTGACGCTCTCTTTGCGAGAAAATACTCGCAAGAGACTTGTGAACTGGAGCCAGCTGCAGCGATGACGACTTTGCTTCTAATGCTGTAGGGATTGAAGAGGTTTGCAGGTCGACTGGGAGGACTTGTCTGCTGGTAGACAATGAACCAGAATGCGAACGCCTACTCGTAGACACAACACCAGGTTGTGCTTCTACGCCAGCCACCGTGAGACTGCTCAAACGTCTTACCACCATCATCGTCGAGTTGTAGCGGCGCATTTTCAGCCTTTCACCGGCGGTCGGGTCTTCCTCGATAATCTGCAGCGCGATCTCGATGAAGCTGGCACTTCTCAGCGGGTGGCCGGTGGGGATCTTTCGTCGCAGGCTGAGGACGTCCTTCATCAGATAGGTGATGTCGGACAGCGAGACCCAACCCAGAAGTGCGTCCAGCGCCACCATTTGCAGCACCGTGAAGATTGAGCGAGAGTTTTGCATGGAGCTGGCCACGTAGAGAGCATTAAAAACGTCCACGTTTAAGACCATGATCTGTGGCATCAAGTCGAACTTGTTGCCGAGGCAGTAGCTGATCCAGTTCTTGGCAATGATCTTGATGACTGGGAGTAGCATCACGTAGAACTTCTGATTGGAAGGCTCGACGCTGATAAAGCCGTAAAGGTATGCGGGGTAGACGAACGTAAGAAGCACTTGACAGACAAGCACTACAATCGACCTGAGCAGGTCCTTCAAGAGCGCCGGGTCTCGCTTGAGGATGCGACCGAAGAACAGCACGAAGCAAATGACGAGCACCACGAACCACACAGGAATCCCAACCACGAGGGCAAACGGTAGTGGGAAGCCGATGATGCTGGACATGACGATCATGAATGCGATCGCTCCCCCGCTTGAGATAATCGGCATTGCAACGACTTGAAACGAGTCGATTTGCAGCCCCGACACACTTATCCGGAATTGTTCTAGGATCACTCGAGTCATGAGGCCGATCGCCAAGAAGTCTCGCGCCCAGAACAAGTAGTTGCTTCTGGAACCGTCTTGAGGTGGGGCCAGCGGAGCGCAGTCGATCAGCGTGAGGACCAGCAGGCAGGGGAATGGCGACACCGCAGTGATCAAGATCGCCCGAAGTGACGAAGTAGAGCGGCCGTACTGCAGCAACTTGGCCATGCGCTCGGGCGAGTAATGGCCTCGTAGCTCTGCTTGAAAAGTGGACGAAAACTTGCGCAAACGGCGCCCGAGTTGCTTCATTTTCATCGCTGGGATCCGCTTGAATGGCTGCGCGGCGATGAACGTGATGGCCTGGCCAGAAAGACGGTCACACAAACTGACCGACTCGAATGTGACTCACTTTAGCTTGAGCAGCACACGTTCAGATCAGGAAGGACCCAAAGCTCTCACCTGAAAAAATAGATTCCACGCTCCTCTCATGCGAAACCTCAATCTGACTCACCGGCGTGGTTGGCAAAGGCTGAGAATGCGAGGCTTGAGACGATTATGCCAGGGCATCTTGGACGTGTGGATGTATCTCCAAGTGGAGCTGCACGGTAGCTACTCCATCGCCCGTATGCGTCTTCTCAAGGACTACACAGATTCCACTTCGGTCGTTCGTGCCAGTTGGTTCGTCGTCATGGCCCCATTCCCCTGTCTTATCATCCTAACGTTGATTGACTGCGTTCCGTTAGCCCCCACGGGTGAAGGCTCTCGAGCCAACTACCTGTTCTGGGGTAGGAACTACTTGACCATCTCGCTCATGACGCGTGCCATCCTCGAACAGCTTCATCTCAGTATACCAAGTCTGAATCTACCAACTGTGCGCACCATCTGCATATCACTGATCCCAAGTGCCGGTGCTGTCGCGTTCATGCTGGCAATGACGAGTTTGATCGGGTTCCCGCTGCCTTTCACGCTTGTGGTTGGGATTCCAGTCTGGTTTGTCGGCCTCGTCATTTGCTTCGGGGTCTTTTTCGGAGCGAAACTGAAGCGCGAAGCGGAGCTGCGCACGGAGCTGCTGATTACATTGTGGTGATCGCCTGTCAAGTCGTGCTGACGTTCATCTACCCAGCGTATCTCTACGGCTTCCGCTCCGTGAGCTCGACCGCCCAAACGTTTTACGTTCTGCTTTTACCTATCGTGAAGATTGCCACCAAGAATTGGATCAGCTTTTTCCTGGGATCAAAAGACGACCTTAAGCCCCAGGTCGTCATCCTCAACATTGAGGTTTTCAACTCGCTGTACGTGGCCAGCTCAATGCAGAACGCCACCTCGATCAGCACGACCATGGCCCTCACGTTTGTCGACTTTGTGCTCGCGTGGATATCAATCAAGGACGTGAACTACTTTTTAGCAGACATAACGGCTCTTCTTGACAGGATTCCTGCCACGCATGCCCTTAAGACGGTGGACTTCATGGAGGTCGCTCTTCAAATGTTGCAGGAGGATGACAAGCTAACGGCCGACGCATCGCTTCAATATTTCTCGATTCGGGATACTCACCTGAACGCGAACAGCAACCGAGTGCACAGCGTCGATGCAACCACTAACGAGGTCGCAACAAGTTTCCAGCCAAGTCGGCAGCTATTCCCTTCAGCATCGATCCTAGCCAAGTCTCCGCTTAGTTCATTTGTGACTGCTGCATCCGTCGTGCCATCCAAGCCACTGCAGACATCCGAGCCACTGGCAAGGCTTTTCACAGCGAAGGAAAGAAAGGAGTACGTGCAGCGAGCCGCGCAAGTTCTGTTCACAACCGAGTTCATCATTCTCATCGAGTTTACGGAAGTGATCATCCCCTTCATTTTCAGTGAGTTCCCGTACCTGGGCTATCTATCGTTTAGCCTCTTCTTAACATCCGTGTTGTGCTTCGCAGGCGCATATACGATCGCAATGTTCCAGCTTCCGAATCGGGTCTTCTACCCACAGATCCGTGAGCTTGACCACAAGTCGCTTGTAAAAATGATCGGGAATGTCTCGATATACGGCCTCATGGAGCTGCTGTCGTTCATCGCGATGAGTATCCTGCTCAAAAGAAAGCTTGGGATATCGACTTTACACCAGTTAGCCTTCGTGCTCGATCGAGAACGACGGATGGTTCAATCCAATCTGTTTCTTTGGATATGCTACACTATCCAGAACTCTCTGGATCATAACGGTACGTGGGGAAATCTCTGCTCTTCGCTTTGGCACGACGCGGGGCCTGACATGCTCAATGATCTTCCATTCTAGGCGCTGACTTTAGTTGGCAATTCAGCTGGTTGAATGCTGGAAGTAACCACGAATGATCTATGGAAATCCTTTTCAGATGAATGACAAGCAGGTTGAAACGACTTACTATGAGCCTGTATTACTTTGGGCTCTCTGTTATAGTAGCTGATGATGCGAAGTCGTGGGCTCGAGGTGACATGAATCGGCTTGCGGGGGACGAATGAGGTCGTACAGGTACGTGTTGTGCTGGAAGTGAGCTCGTATGTCCACGTGCCTTCGAGCCCGCGATATCCTCGCGCAATGTACGAACATTTCCGAGGTGTGAGGGGTCAGGAAATGGCATCGATCCTTGCAGCGTCCCAATCGTAGAGTGCACCAACTGAAAGGGGCGTGGACCGGCTGATTTGATGAGTCGATGCTAGCAGTGAAGGAGCAAGGGTCAGTTGCAAGACGAGCAGACGCCAATGCTGTAGAAATCAGCCTACTGGAAGGTGGTAGCCCTCGTTATATAACGAGTCTTCAACACTTTTTCCACCATTGGGCTTGGAACTGCTTGGACGAGCTAGCTGGCTTGGTCCAACTAAAGCAGGAAACGTTGACGTTGGGATCTGCTGAGTCTGCGGCAAGTGATTCATGTGCACTTTGGCTGCAGGGTACAGCAAGCGGTTGCTGGTTGGGCTTCTGCGAGGTGAGCCGCCTTGAGTCGGATACAGCAGTTCCTTGAGCTCGATGGTTGGTCTGCCTTTACGACTCAAGTTCTCAAGCAGCACGGCCACCCCGTGGATTAACTGTATCGCCAAGCAGTTGTCTGGTAAGTAATACGACAATAGTAACCAGCAAATACCGAGACTTACAAGAGATTGGGCCTTCTTGAAATCGCGACGAAACGTATCCCTCGCGGCAAGTGCAGCCTCCAGAACCCGTCTACGCTGTTTAAGAATTTGCGCCATTGCATCGCACAGGCCGGTCACCTTCAAGCTGACGGGGCGAAGTAATCCATCAGGATTCATCTTTGCGTGTCCGTCGGCTGTAAGCTTGAGCTGAGAGAGTAAAGCGGCCACAGAACTCGTCAGGGCCATCAACAAATGTACGAGACGAGACGCAGTTTACCTGCTGGAATCGCTGTTCACCCTTGAGCCACAGTAAGTGAAGCACCAATATTTGCCAACTGGTAGTGACGAGACGCCGCTTAGCTGCTGAACTCTGGTTAACCAAGAGCCGAAGCTCCTGTATCACCTCCGGGTCGCGCTCGATATCGCTGGAGCTGTTCATTACGAAAGGTTCATCCACTACCAGAGCGAAAGAGTCATCACTGCCATGAACCGAGGTGTCTTGAGGCTCGTGCTCCTCTGGATCGGAGACATTGTTGTAAGAACTCAAGAGAGGAGGAT
>JAABLL010000825.1:0-11551 GCA_012295475.1 Phytophthora gonapodyides | reverse complement strand
GCCTTCTTGTCCTTCTTGGGCTTGGCCGGCGGGCCGAAGTCCTTGCCCGTGACCTCCTTGAACTGCGCCTTGAGCGCCAGCAGCTGCGCCACGGCCGCCTTGATCTCGTCGGCCTTGCTGGCGTCCTTGAGCGCCTTCAGGTCGCGCACCTTCTCGCCGGCGGTCGCGATCTGCGCCATCAACTCCGCCTCGGTCGCCATGGCTTTGGGTAGATGGATGGGGTCTTGCTCCTCCTGGGTGGGTGAACGAACTCCTGTAGAAGCTCCTCCTCTTGCGCTTGAGACGGCAGAACCACGAATGAAGATCGTCTCGCGTCAGTCGGCCCCTGTTGGTGGGAGCGTACCCCCGAGGTACCCCAAGCAATCGTACCATTTTGTTGGTACATGGGAGTGTCGCTTTTTGGTACACCACACGCGCTTTCCCTGAGAGCGTACGCAGCCATTTCTGCTTGGAGAGCTGGAGGCAGCGTGCATGTAGAGCGGCAGTAGAGCGCGCTGCTCGTGCTTGGACAGCAGCAGAAGCTTCCCGACTGTACTGCTGTCCCAAATTTTCCACATAACCCTCAAGCCGTCACCCCAGGAAGCACTGCACCATCACGGGAGTGCTAGCACTGCAACTTGAGCACCGCAAGCGATTCCGGTGCGAGGGGTGCAGTACCAAGTACATGTATCACGTTCTCGTCAGTGTCGGCAGGCGGGACGAGGGACTGGGGTCCATCATAGTCGTTCTGCAACGACGTGTGAATCACTTCCGAGCTTGTCCGTGCTGTCCTCGTGTACGTACATCAGGGGCTGGAACCGCGTCTTGGTCCCGATTGGCCGCTTCGCTAGGAACAAACTTACTACGAGTCTGGCTGGCGAAGTTTTCACCGTAAAGCTTCGTGGGCGCTTTGACTTGAGATCCGGAGGGCTTCTCAGGAAGGCCAAGTTGTGTTGTGGCGGTCCGGTTGAGTCGATATGTAAGCGCGGTTGAAGTGGGTCGGGACTTGATGCCAAGATGAAGAGTGAGGTCAGGGTCTGATGGTGACCAGCCGAGCAACCGTCCAGGAGCGTCCTCCCGGGGTTGCTGCAAGATAGACAGCCCAGCAGAATGGATGGAGCAACAACATCCAGACTGGCATACAGCTTTGGCCTTGTATGATGCAAGTTCCTCGCCTTATCGGTAAGCCATTGACAGCCAGACCACGATAGCATATACTTCACCTCGCGTTGCTCACTAAATGCCAGGCTTTCATCAAGTTCAGGACGTGAAGTCGTCACGCCAGCGCTTGCTTTGCTGCCAGTGTCGATGGTGGAAGCCACGCGACCTGCACGCAGCCCATGGGGCCCATGGAGCCCACCACCAGCGGTTCACGTTGTAGCCCACGTTCTCAAACGCGCTTTCTCGAGTCGGTGGCGTTACCATTGATGCACGCTCTTCCGTCACGCTGCGACTTGGCAGCGGCAGTCAAGGCTCGCAGGGACGAAGAGCTGCCGTACACGCTGGCAGGCTCGGGCTCGAGGTAGTTGACTCTCGCGTTGCCCAACGTCCCGACGGTCAGTGAATCGGAGGTCTGCAGTGTGGCCGATCCGGAGCCCAGGATGGCCACGCGAGCAGTTCGCGAGGCGAGGTCTCCGGTGTCGATACAGCCGCTACCAGCGACAGCAAGCGATTGCTGGTCGCATCGACAGTCGTCTTGACTCGAGCTTGCTGCAAAGCGGACGTCACCGGCTCCAGCCACGGCTGCTCCCAGACTCGGCGTCCAGAGTTTGGAGGTCTGCACCGTGATCTTCGCCTCGCCCCAGCGTCCTGAAGCTGCTGCGCGGATACGATCCTTTGCAACGATCTCCGGCGTCGACAGGAACAGCCGCCCTCCTTGGGCAGAAAGCAAGGACACGCTGCCTACTTGCAGGCCGCGCTCCTGCATGATGAACACCCGTACTTTCAAACCCACCTACCGGTATCGCTCGATCATTCCGAACAAAATAGGCTTCGCAAGCTTGACGTCCATTGTCGGTTAGAAGCGCTTCACGCAGATGTTACTGCCGTGCTCGTCGTACTCTTGCTTGGTTACGAGTCGCTTGGTTACGTCCGACTCCGCCAGCAAGCAGCATCCTTCCCACGCTGAGAGTATCGGGCTGAAGACACAAGCGCACAGCACAACAAACACCCAACGTCTGTCAGCATGAAAGCAATCGACCCGCTCAAAAGCAGACAGGCAACGCACTCGGAAGGTTCGTGCAGCTCAATGTCGAAGTCGTCAGGAACCAGCGACCGCAAGTCGCGCTCAAGGCGCTGCCGGAAGTTCTTGAACTTTGTGTTTCCGCCGACCAGCAGGATGTTCGCGTAGAAGGCGTCCGAGAGCTCTTCAGGACACGCCTCGACAGCCTGCACGATCGTCTCTGCGATTCCTGCCTGGTTGATGCCGATATCCGGCGGATGGAACAGCACTTCCGGCACCGTCACCATCTCGACGCCCATTTCCAGAGCTTGTTCATCGTCGGTTGGTCCTGCAGATTGCTGCTGCTCGTCAGTCTCCGCTTCCTCGTCCTCGGCCTTTTCCTCATCCTCACGACACCGTCCTTCGAAGCTACGCACAAAGTCCGGCAGGATCCAATGCTTCCGCTCTTGTCGCGCCGAGTGATACCGCTCCATGTCGCCCTCAAAGTCCATGGAGCAATAGCACAACGCTTCTTTCAGCTCGTTGATCACTGGCGTGTCGTCCATGACGTTCCACTGGCGGAACGACACGATTTCCTTCAGGTAGTTGGTCAGCAGCTTCCCTCCGACGTTCACGCGCCTCACGCCAGGCTGGAAAGCCTTCCCGTCGATGACAGGCACCACGTGGGTGAACGAGAAGCCGGAGTCCACGACCAAATGACACGACGACGTCGAGAACCTCAACGGATCTTCATCCGCCTCCGACGGAGGAGTTGAAGGCTCTGTCTCCTTCTTGTGTTTATAGCTACGTGGGCTCCTCTTCACCGGCTTCTTGGCCGATGAAAGCGCCGCCTGGAACGCCCGCTCACTGTGCTCCGAGTACGACAAAACGCAGCTTTCAGCTGCGCTGACCCGAGTGTAGCCCTGGAAGCCCAGCTCCTCGAACACTACCTGGTCCATGCTCTCGTTCACGACTGCCGGGGCCAATAGTGGGGCCGTCGTCACCAGCGTGTGCTCGGTCGGGTCTACCTTGAGCATCTAACCAGGGCGTAACCATACGCGGATGTTAGCGTAACCCTCTCTGTATGGGCATCAGATCAACTTCAACTTGCCTCGGACAGCAGGTGCGTCCACAGCTCCGCCTCAACGTTCCAGTTGACGCAGTAGCCTCTGCGGAGACCAAACCATAATCATTAGTGTAACCTGAAGCACGAGAACGTACCCCATCATCTCGACAGGTGTAACCTCTGCACTGGCCGCACGTAGCGCAGCTTGGCGCGCTGCCGCTCCAGCTCCAGCAGCTTCTGGCCCATGAACACCGTCGACGGGTTGGCCGACGTCGCTGCGACGTGATTCGCGAGCACCGACGCGACCGGCGCCACCCCGGGAGCCACCACCGACGCCTTGAGCGTCGCGCCGCCCGCGTCCAGCGCCACGACCTTCATCTTCACGAACGAAAAGCAGAAACTTGTGTGTCGCACACTACATCGATGTACACCACACAATATTTCTTCAAGGTATCCGTGTCAAGAACGTGCGGAGACCATGGCGGCGTCAGCGGAGGCGCCTGCAGCTCGCCCCACGGCGGCCAGCGCGACTGACCCCGACGACCGGGAGAAGGAGTTGTGCGTGCCGCATCTTACGAGCCCCATCTAGCCGTGTAATCCTATCTGTACCCCTCACAATGTACCTATCTGTAAAATGTATCACAGCTTCACAACGTGGCTGAGGCTTATGGAGCGCCACAAGGACTTGACAGACTTGACGGACGCACTGCAGCGCGTGATGAGTCGGGCGGGGGATGCAGGCGCTAAGCTTCAGGACGCGCGGCACCAGGCCAACATGCTGAGCGCCAATGAGAAGACCGTGACGGAGCTGGTGGCGCAGCTGAACAACCATTTCTTTCGGGACATCGTACCGGCACTCAAGCGGGCCAAGCAGATGCAGTCGGAAGCGCAGGACCCGCTGGATCATTACTTGGAGAACGGGGAGGGCGGCTCGGCCATGCCGCAGAACTTCGTGGACGACATGAGCGGCTGGGCTGGCAACGGAGACGCCCATGAAAAGAAGAAGGATGGACAGTCTACATCGCCAGCTTCTAGGAGGGAAAGAGCTGGCGAGGCGTCGCTGAACGACGCCGAGTCGGACGACAACCTCACGTCCAACGTGCTCCACGACATGCTGGTCTCGAACGGCCTCAAGTTCACTGCGTTGCAAGCGCCGGATTATTCCGGCATGCCCTTTGCTGTTGTTGGACAACAAATCCAGCAGCAAAGTGCTGCCCCGCAGGCGGGAGAAGGTGGCGTGTCAAGACAAGCAGGCTCGACTCCAAGTGCTGCCCCAGCCAACCCCCCAGCGGTGAAGGAGGACGTGAAGACCAGCAGACGCAGGGTGGCGCCTCCGCCGATTGTGACGGACCTCCCACCCCGATCGAGTTCATCTACGCCGCGCACGCAGTCGCGAAGCCCCGACGCTTCGGTGCGGAAAGACCGTATCGGCAAACGAACGGCAGCCAGTCTAACCGCCAAGCAAGTGCTGGGCGTGCGTACGTACGGATCGGTCAGGGAGTACTTAATTCGCTGGAAAGGAGTGGAGTTGCCGCTTTGGATTGCGCGCCGCAAAGCTCCACCGCAGGCCAAAGAGATGATCAGTACGTACGCGGCAGAGTTGCGTGCTCGAGACAGCGCGATGGCAAGCGAACGCGCAGGGCAGGCAGGAGGCGAACCGCCCAGAGGAAGGAAGAAGACATCGCGAACCGGAGCGAGACCGCGCCACGGGCAGCAGAATAAAGTCCAGCCGGACTTTTACACGGTCGACCACATCGTGGATCATCGCACGTTCTACAGCAAGCGCCAGTATCTCGTCCGGTGGGAAAACTACGACGCGAGCGAAGACACGTGGGAAGACGCCAGTAAACTCCGAGCGGACGTGCCTGACATCGTTGACGCCTACGAGGGGCAGCTTGCGCGCGAACGGGACCGGGCTGAGGCGGTGCAGTCGGCCATTTCCGAGCTGGCCCGCGACACTGCCGCGGGGTCCAGGGACTCGGCCCACAAGCGGGGATTCAGCCCAGGAGGCGACGTCAAGGCCAAGGGCAAACGGCGACGCGTTCTGCAAAACAGCGGCGGTAAATTGAAAAGCGACGACGCTGACAACATGAGTGAAGACGACTATCAGTTCACCTTGGAGGAGGCGGAGCTGGAAGAGCTCAGCCAAGAAGAGTTCGCGGACAAGCTGAGCACGTGAACCAGATGCGGGCCAGTAGTTTGATGGATTTTGTATGAAGGTCGTCGCGATGGCGATTTAGTAATGAGTTTTGCCTTGAAAGTTGAGGTTCTCTGGTTAAAGTGGTTTTCATCGATGAAGATCCGCAGCATTTTTGCTGGTTTGGTAGGATACCGTCCCATACTTACAACTACGGCAGCATTTACTATAGGGAAGGAAGCCAATGCAAAGGCCACACTAACCGTCGTTGTCGAAGGGAGCTCACGTTGTGCTGATGAACGGTTCCTGTGATGGCACAACCTGCTGACACCCCAAGAAACGGAACACACTGGTCTGCTTTCTACCCGGAAGTGGCAATTTTTGCTTGAACTCCCCATCGGGGGCAGCAGCTAAAAACTGCTTGAAGCGAAAGGAAGCAAAAGGCCAATTCGGGCCGATCTAAAAGTAATTTTGGCTTTTTTTTCTTGTCGGACAACTTCAACTTGTGTCGTTTCGCGGCAGATGGCTACATGTGTGCCACAGCATGGGCAACGCAGCGGCAGTGCAAAGCGTGGCCGAGAGCTCGCGGCGGCGACTGCTGCTGCAGCAGTACAACCGCCAGTCGAAGGACGTCTTGGTTAGCAACTCGTTGCTCCAGGCTTTCGAGCAGCGACGACTCCAGAGTCTGCAGCCTCAACAGCAATCGCTTGGGCGAGTCAAGCGGCCGGGAGATGTACAGCACACTAATGGTATCAAGGAATCACTGCAGCCGCTACCGCTACACGAGATCTACGACGTGCTGACGACGGACTTTGGAGTGCTGTTGACGCTCGAAGAGCTCCCGGGCGTGCTTCGCCACCTTGGCTGTAGACAAGTGGAGGCTTCAACAGCAGCTGCAAAGTCGAACCCTGGAGAGGAATGGTATTCTGTGCTGGAGCTGGTAGGCTACGTCGCCCCTCGTCGAATACTACGGCAGGTGAAGAGGCCGCTTGAACGTCTGTGCAGCTCGGAGTACGCGCACAATAACGTGGCCATTTGGCAGGCGGCCAAGATGGGGGACATCGAGGTGCTAGAGGCTGTCTGTGAGGCCCACGGCGATGCTTACCGCGCGCTGGACGACTTTGAGAACTCCCCACTCTACTACGCCAGCCTGTGCGGCCGTGAAGTCGCAGTGGACTTTGTGCTAAGAGCCTACGACAGAGAGTGCCGCAAGATCCCGACGGACGAATTGCTACGCTGCGTGACCAACGCACTGAATCAGCACACGCGCGCCCTTCTCCAGCAGAAAATGACGCTAGAAGAGGTGCTAAGGGCCAAGAAGCAGGAGTGTGAGCAAGATGACAACGAAGATGAAGGAGCAGGTGGCGCTTGGTTTGGCTTGCTCGGTGGAGATGACGAAGACTAAAGTTCGGTGATGTTGACGAGAAAGACGCTTTAAAATTAAATACATGTAGGCTCGACCACAACTATGAAGCATCATGCCTGCAACGCAGCATTACTTCGAGGAAAGGCTATCGGTGAGCCCATATGTCACGGATTTCGTTATGACCACGATCTCAAGATTGGCGTTTGTATTTTTTCGGGAGGTGTTTCCTAGCATTTCGCCTGTACAGTTGACGCTGTTGACGACGGCAGCCGATCGCCGTAAACTTCCCAGCCACATACAATACAGCAGTGACTCCACACTGTACAGCGCGCCAGAGCACCTTTGCGAAGGTACCAACTCACCATCTCAAACCGAAGCATTCATAGCAACTCACTTCGAATTTGGCCGTCGACGCGAACACCGCACCAAGAACTGCACCCACAACAATGGTGAAGCTCTTCTCCACCGCAGCACTTGGAGTCGCTTTCCTAAGTGCAGTCGTCCGTGCGTACGTCAACCCCGGCGCATGTTCAGGCGTGTGCGTGAACACCCACGACCCCAGCATCATCCGTCGAGCGGATGGCACCTACTTCCGCTTCTCCACTGGAGGAGGCATCGCGGTCCACTCGGCCCCGGACCTGATCGGTCCATGGGAGTACAAGGGCTCCGTTCTACCTGACGGAACGAGCATCAAGCTTTGGGACGGCAAAATGGACGCCTGGGCTCCCGACGTTCACCTCGTGGGGGACACGTACTACCTGTACTACTCGGCAGTGCGAGCTTTGGCTTTCGACGGCCACAACTTGGCCGCCACAGGTGTGGCGACATCGACGACGATGGATGTTGGTTCGTGGAAAGACCTTGGCTCCACGGGCATCGAGAGCAACGACAACAGCGAGTACAACGCCATCGACGCGAACCTGTTCGTGGAGGACGGTCGACCTTACATGATCTTCGGCAGCTACGAGGACGGCCTGTTCCAAGTGTCGATGAACAACCCACCGGTGTCTGCCGTCCCTAACACGTATGGCAAACTGGCCTATGAACCGGCAGGTATCCACGCCGACGAAGGTGCCAACATGTTCAAGAATGGCGACTACAACTACCTCTTCTACTCGAACGGCGTCTGCTGCGGCTTCGACACGAAGAAACCAGCGGCTGGCGAGGAGTACAAGATCAAGGTGTGTCGCTCTAAAGCGGGGGTCATCGACTTCCGCGACGCCGACGGCAAGCTTTGTACCGATGGAGGCGGCACCATCGTACTCGAGTCGCACGACAACATCTATGGACCTGGTGGCCAAGGGGTGTACGACGACCCCACCTACGGCCCCATCCTGTACTACCACTACGTTGACACGAATATCGGATATGCGGACGGCCAGAAGCAGTTCGGCTGGAACAAGCTCGACTTCTCGAGTGGCTGGCCCGTCACGTCGGCCTAAGGAGACCAATAAATGACAATCTCTCCATTACTTTGGTTACAAACATTGGTAAAAAAACTCAATTCCGACTGGGTAGCCTGAACCAGGCCTCCTCCAATTCAGTATTATACGGGATTGCCTGTCAAGGCCGGCAATAGTAATAAGGCCAATACGAGAACCAGCAATAATAAATACGGCCGCAAATACTGCAATGTATTGGCCTTAGTTCGCCGACTCACTACCAGCTGAAGCTAACGTCGTCACATCCCACATGTTCCTGTTTGCGCGAAGAAACATAATGAGCTCAAAATTCGCAGGTAGCATACACGTACGCTGCGGGGTAAGCACAAGCTTACACTGCGAGAAAAATCTCTCGCAAACATTCGACGTCGGGGGGAGTTGCTTCAATAGCAAGCTGTACGTCGCACCGTCGGCAGCTCCGACCTGCTTGGAGCGCTTGCTTGGTCCGGCACGGAGAATCTGGGTTGCGTAGTCTTCTTCGTGGGCCTTCCGCTTGCTGCCACACTGGGGCACCTCGAACCTCTTGACTGTTGCCTTCTCTGCACTTGAAAGAGGCACGCCATTGATCACCTTGACGGTGGCTGACTCGAACACGGGAGAGTGCACAATCTTGGCGCTCGGCTTGAGCTGTTCACGCATGCTGGGATACTCAGACACCACCGAGTCGAACAAAAGGCGGACGTCGGCCAAGTCGATTCCGTCGCACTGCAGCTTCTTCGTCACGCTCTGGAACTTCTTCATGTGCTCGAGCAGCACGAGTAGCTTGCGATGCGACGCTCCAGTTGGCACAAGTTCTTCGACGGCGTCCACGGTCTTGATTTGAGGGCGAATGCGAACGTATCGCTGGAGCATTTCAAAGCTCGAACTCCATCTCGTCATATTCCGTTTGACAGGATGTAGACTAGTCAACTTGGCAAGCTCGGCGAAGTTGTTCACTTGGCTTAACTTCATCATCAGCGTGTGGACGTCCGCAAGCAAAGGCTCATACTCGACGAGGTACTTGTTGACCGCTAAGTTGAAGCGGTGGCTGGCGCAACCAACCAGAGGTACGCCGAGCTTGGTTGCTACCGACTGGTTGGTGTTGCAGTTATCGCCGACGATGAACGCCACCATCTCGAGTGTCTTGTTGTACACATCCAGCACACCATCAAACAGCTTGATGTGAGCGTCAGCATCTTGCGATCCTTCATTGAGTGGCGACACAGCAAGCAGCTGTAGACAGAGCACGCCGTCGGTCTCGAAAACGCCATACACAGCAACGTAGTGCATAGAACCGTTCGACCACCCGTCAAACATGATTCCAAAACAGATGCCCAGCATCACCTCGAGACTCGTGCCGACCTTCTTGGCTACGAACTGCATGTTGTTGAGCAGCACTCGTGACGACACTGAGTTCCACCGCGACATGGAGCGTGTCAACTCGTTATCGACTTCCGAGAGGGGCATGTTGCGCTCGACGACCCACCGCATCCACTGGAAACGGTGCGACGTCTCCTCGGATACAAATCCAAAATCTTGGAGCCGCCGGTCGTTGTTGGCCAGAGTTGCTGCATACTGGTCCTTGAAGCCGACGTGCTTGTGGGCCAGGTGGGCGATGAGATTGGAGTAGCCTGTACTGGTGAGCTGCTTGCGCTCACTACCGCACTGCTTACAGCGGTAGAGGCCTTGGCCGAGTGCCTCGTAGAAGTAGGCGCAAACGTCTTTGTTGGATGCCGGCATCGTGTTGAGTAGGAGGGTGCTTTTGAAAGTGAGGGCTCGACTGGGTAAGGCTGTTTGGCTCAGAGTGCTGCGCTAGCCAGTGATGTTTTTATCTAGAAGCAAGTATGGTTATACGAATAGCAAGTTTGAGCAGTTGAGTCGAGCTGTTGGCGTCCAGTAGTTGATAGATATCATGACATTTGTATGGGCTTACTTTTGTAAATTGTACTGCAAAAATTGGTGCAATTTGATATTTTATTTGTCATGGGAGTTCCAATAATCCGTTTTTTTATTGTGAAAAACTGATTTTAGTGATATTGAAAAAATTTATTCAGACCCCTGGTACTAATACTGCAGTCCAACGAAATGAATCCGATACCCAGGTCGTTAGTGCCGACGACATTTGATCAAAATGGCACAGGTGGAGATGAAGAGAGAGGGTTCTTCTCTGAAGAAACTATTCACGAGGTCATCTTCAAAGAAGGCAGCGGAGTAGCTGCAAAGAAGGTAGCAACAGTGTCTGTGCAGAGGTCAACGCAAGCTGCAACTGGAGTGACGAGAAGTTACTCGCCAATATGCTGTGCGACCGGAGCTATGCGTTCAAAAAATGGTTTTACCATAAACGCTGCTCGCCGGCGAAAGTTTACCAGACGATGAACGTTGCGAAGAACCACAAGCACAACGACATGAAGCAGGAGTACAAGGTGGTGTTCAGTGATCTCAGTGGGGGCACCTACACCACTTAGTGATCTGCACAGGAAAAAACGCAAGAATTGCGTTAGACACTGAAGATATCGACAAATATGAAGTAAAACAGAATGGGAATGTATCGTGAGGCAACGTGCATTTGAAAACGCGAAGCATCGGTCACGGCAAAAGCAACTAGAATCATCCAATTGGAACTTACTTGACCCCCAAAGTATCGAAAAGTGTTAGCTTGGGCAACTTCGAGGTATTTGATAAACTTAACTCCAAGTTTACTCACAGCGAACTTACCAAATGTCGGCGCGGCGGTGAGCCCGCGTTAAAGTTCACAAACGGAGCGTTGATCACTATGCCGATCTTGAGGTGGTCCCAGTTCACCGTGCTCTTGAGCCCCGGCAGCTGGTACAGCTCGCGCAGGTACTGCTGCACGTTCGGGAAGTCCGTCAGGTGCTTGGCGTCCGTCTTCGCACTGTATACGCCGATACGGATGAGCGTGTGGAAGAGGCGAATGTCGATGCCGTCGCCCACCATGAAGCGCTTCTTGGCCAGCAGCTCGTCCAGCTTGGCCAATGCCTCGTAAGACTTCGCCTCCTTCTCGGCGGCGGCCTCGGGCGTCGTGCGAAAACCTTGACCAATCCCGCGCTCACGCCCGCCACGATGCCGCCATTGACTTCGTCGTTGGACTTGGTGTTTATGAAGTCGGTGTGTGCCACGGGTAGTCCAAGCACACCACGGGCGGCCAGCACGCTGAGGTAAGACAGTGGTGGCCCGTATCAGCGAGGAAGCAGGCGTCAGCGGTGGGCTCGATCTGGAAATCGTACGGGGCGGGCGCGGTGGAGAGGTAGGTCGGCGATCCAGCACGTTGAAGAGTATTGGCCAATGGGAGCGCAGATATTGGATCACCAAGGAGTGTTTGTCTCACTTCAACTTGGTCATCCACATTCGTCTTCTTCCAGTTGCAGCATACACTGTTGCTCGCAAAGACATGTACTGACAT
>JAABLL010000824.1:0-11553 GCA_012295475.1 Phytophthora gonapodyides | reverse complement strand
ACACCGTGGGGACTGGGGTGCGGGGGGGGAGGAGGGAAACGCTCTTTGTCCCTTTGCTTCACCTCGCGTCTTTTTTCTTTTTTTTTTTTTTTTTTTGGGGGGGGGGGGGGGGGGGGGGGTATCCCCGAGCTATCCACCCAACGTCCAAGCAGCGGGTATTGGGTGAGTTAATAGAAATCCACCCACCCGTTTGGGACAAATCGACCCAACTGAAGTTGCAGCATTTTGAATGATTATCTCGCCCTAGCTACCACTGCATCAATTACATGTACCTCCATCTGATTGACCGGCTGGACTTGCAGTCAGCTAAAATGCGGGTAGCGGCATCTTGAGCGTTCACGACGAAGCTTACGTTACCGCCCGCGTGTCGACTGGTAGAGCCACACCGAGCCAATCGTCTCACGCTCAAATGCGCGAACCGCCTGCCAGAAGATGTCTGTCACGGGCTCTCACATAAGTTCGCTGCACTGGACCAAGTAGAAGCTCACCTCGTTGATCCACCGCTTCGCCCAGATGTTTTCGAAGGCGAATTCATTCCGCACCATTCCCTCTCCTTTAGCGGCTAATAGTCCACCTCCGCGCTGTTTGCGGCTGCCTGAGCAACCGGCGTCTTCTTTGTCACTGCTGGCATTGCCCACATCCTCGCGCGGCAGACGCTTTTGCCAAAACGAACCGCCGAGTCGCCTCCTCATGCGTCCTGGCGTATTTCTGACGCTGCGTGATACGTTGTATTTTCGTTCTTGCCTCGATTTCTCCGAGTGATCATTTCAAAGTGACCTAAAATTTAGTTACAGGCGCCCATATTTGTACGCAAATACCCAAAGTCGACAACTTGCAGCATTGAATGCCGTCGTACAGATATAACTGTATAGCCGCAAAATATTATTCGGTAAAACGCTTGTAGTGGTGGTGTCATCCCAAGATACTAGCCCACCAACTTGCTGGATTAAATGTTCAAATTGGGCCATTACTGCAGCAGGAAAATAGACTATTATAACCTTAAATTAGGTTGATTATCCTAAACGTTCAACGGAAAACCAATTACTACGACTTACTCGTAGACAAAATCGGCGCTGCGGTTGTCCGGTTCATCTTCCTCGTCCTGGTCGGCGAGCCGTAGGCTATTCCCCAGCTCAGTGTACAGCTCGAGATGTTCGTCGTGGATGTTCCATGCGTTGAAACTAAATTTGTACCAGCTTTTCGATTCGCTCAGACGACAGTCGGTTCCGAAGCTTTGAGTGAATTAAGCCATGAACTGAAAAGTTTCTCTCCAAAGCTGATCTCGCTGCTGTGTACCCAAATACTTGCGTGGCGATATCTTGGATGAGCGGAAAGCCATAGAGAGAGCTTCAGAAGTCGCGCACCAATATCTTGCCGTTATTGAGAAGGAACCAGGTTTGTGGAGCCTTTCGCACGAGCTCAGACGCAAAAAAAAAGTAAAAGTGCACAAATTCCAGCGCAACGACGCCCGCCTTCTCGTCATCACAATCATACGCGTTGTACCACTGCGCGATAAACTCCTCCACGTTGGTTTCGCGTGTCCAAATCCATTTGCGCACCACCGTAGCGACTATCGAGGAGATGTCCCACCCCACGAGCGTCGCCGTACACGAAGTCAAACCGCTCGCTGATCAATGTATTCACGGTCTTTCCGTCTTTCGCAGGGAGGCCACATTTGTCAACTGTTTTCGGCAAGTCGAGGAACAATTGGAAGACCTCTGGGCCTGGTGAGATATTCTTCTGAAACCGTTTCAAAGATTTACCGAACAGCTTCAGCAAAGCTGTTGCACGCTTCAACTTTCGCACGAAGTCTACCGCCGTGACCGCGTTGAAAACCAGGCACCGAGTCTTCTGTTTCTTCTTGGACTTCGCCTTCAAAACGTTTCTCCCGGACCACATTGCGAAAAGCTCCTCCTCCGCCACCAGCACCAACGCCAAAAAGGCCAGGATTGAACCCAATCTAGTATCACCGGGGAGCGCCAGCACCTTCAAATCAGCGATTTCAGCTTCGTGCGCAACTCGAACCACAACTTGTGGCTGGTTTTAAAGAAGCTGACAATGTGCTTGTAGTTCAAAATCAGTCTGTCCAGCCACGTTATTCTCGACACCGTGTATTTAACAAGATGGTATTTAACAAGAAGGTGCAGCGCGTGGCACGCACACCCATGCAAGAAAACATGGGGGGGGGGGTCCGGCCGAAGTAGCGTCGAGGCCGACTTGTTCGTCGCCATATTGGGCGGTTCCTGAAAGTACATTTTGTGCGGAGCAAATTTTGAGCATAAACTTAGTTTTTGGGCGTACGAGTTTGTGCATTCTGAAAAGCATAAACTGCTCAGTTCAGATTTTGCCGACACAACAACAAGATGATCACCCTCACGACCCTGCTTCTCGTAGTGGTCCACCGTCGCCAGGAATCTCGTCGAAACAGGTCGTTTAGATCTTGGCTAAGTGAAAGTCAGCGCCGCCAACGTGAGCGACGGGTGGTCCTGCTGCTCTACAATGGCCAAGAATGACTGGCTTTGCAACGCTGTTTGGATCGGGGGATGACCAATCGCTCATAACGCTGCTGGCCTGGATCACAGCAGCTTTCGAGCACTACTGTGTGGATTTAACCGCCTCTACACGACGTATACGCCGTATGGCTCATCGGGTGCGGCAATTCGTCGCCTGGGCCCCCACCTGCACGGCCGCCCACGACTTCTCGACGCCACACAATGCCTAGCTCTGGTACTCGCTAGGACCCGGACTCGTGGTGGCGAGTTCTCGCTGTGCATTATCTTCGGCGTAACAGCAAGCGTCTGCTCCCTCTTCATACGTTTTGGACAGAGGATCCTACTTCGCGTCCTTGCATACGATGCTAGAGCTGCTTTCAATACGCAAGCGTACCAGCGAGCGATTCGTCGGAGACATCCTAGATTGCACGATGTTTTTGCTGTCGCGGATGGATTAAAGTTTTATCTTCAGCAGAGCGAGAGCTGTGTGATTCAAACTATCTTCTACAACGAGTGGAAACACGATCATTACGCGGGGAATGTGCTCGTGTTCGTTTCTGATGGAACAATTGCTGCGTGCGCGCAAAATGGTTGACTCCACGACTCACAGATATCCGAGTGGGCGGCATATATCAAAAGCTTCAGGCGGCGTACGAGCGGTATGGAGCTCGGTGCGTGGTTGACTCTGCATTTGCTGCCACCGACTATCAGTTTCTGATTTAATCGAGCCAAACCTATTTGGGCGCAGCTGCAACTGCATCGGTTGTTGAAGTTCTCCGGCAACCGAGGCTGACGCCGACGGGGACGAGGCGGACGCCGAGCACGTCGCTGACGAAGATCGGGACGACGGAGATGAAGGTGAGGAGACTTGGCGTACCCCACCCGCGCCAAGGAGCACTTCAGCGGCGAGCTCCACGCCTTCCACAGCGGCGATGAACAGGTTGATCGAAAGGCTGGCAGCGATTGAGGCCCGGATGGTAGAGGCCGACGCGCAGACTCCGCAACGGCGCCGCCCTCGGGAGCAACGAGGTGCATCGAGGCAACCGGCGGCAGTGCACCCACCATCGGACTCCCCCAGCGACAGCAGCCCGTCCAGCTCGGGCGGCGACGACGACTACGAACCAGGACGACGCAGAGGAGCTCCGCCGGACGATGATCGACGACGACGACGAAAGGAAACGACTCCAACGACAGCGACGTGGCCAGCAGGACGGAGGGGCGCCGCAGGCAACGCGGACGCCGTGAACAACCGGGGCCGCGCGGGCCGTGAGGGCTTCGAAACCTGGAACAGCCTCGGAGGAAAAGCGTGAAGGACCTGGCATTCACGCCCTCGCCAAAGGTATCGGTCGCCACATGGATGGACCAAGTGGATATGGCGTTGCGAGATGCTGAGGAGTCGGGGCGCGGGCCTGGACTTCAGTCCATACCAGTCTTATGCAGTTGGGTTCGAGAAGGTTTGCAGAACTTGGTCAACCTACCGTCAAGCTTCGTGAAAAGCAACTTGACGGTAGACGTCCGGCGTGTCCGCCAAGGGGTCGTGTTGTCGGGGCGAACGTACGCTCTGTCATCGACATAGTAGATTTTCGGCGAGGAGCCTCTCTGTGCCTCGACGACGAACTTCAGCTCCTCGTCGTCGCTGTTTAAGGTACTCGGTCACGGCCTCGCTTGTCTTGTTTCAGAATGAACCAGACTGGGTCCAGACCGGGATGAGGGATGCTGGCAAACGAGGCACACCGTCCGTACGAGTGTGCTGGGTCAGCTAAACTTCTTCGGATTGCTGCGCTCACAGCAATCGGTCACGGTTACAGAAAATTTACCAAACTAAAATAAATATGATTACTTGATAATGTTAACAACGAATCCACGATGCAAGTGGGCTTCTGCTGTCGGTTGTCGCAAATACATAAATCCGCTAGGTCGGGCAAAACGACGACAGGCCCACCGTACGTCATATGCATTATAGCAATGATGACCATTTATAATACCAACACTATTGTAATGCATATGACGTACTATGGATCTGTCGGCGTGTGTTTTTTTTTCGCCGAAGAGCAGCAAGAGAAGAGAAGCGTATGCAAGCTGATGATGTTTTCCGGCGAGCAGGGCAGCCGGAAAATAAATTGATGCCGAAGTAATTGCCATAAATATTATCACATAATTTATGAGAGACAACTACGACCATATCATTATTTATGCCGGAAGATTGCTATTTTGGAATCATAATTTATGTTGCTCTCTCAGCTTCATGCAAACTCTAGTATGCGATAAAAAATTGAGCTTGTGTTCATACAAAAATTCACATGCGGGTTCAGTCAATACGATGTCAGCCACCCATCTATCTGGCAAGCGGTAGACAGCTCAGCTCCCAATTTCGAACCTGCAACGGCCAAGCCGCAACACTCACCTCAACCAGCATGCTGCGCGCACCCCGCTCTCGCGAACTGCGGTCTTGAACATTCGTTCGTATGCGAACTCGTGCTCTGTCCGAACAAACATGTATACATGTACCCACGGCATAAACGTCTTGGAGAAGTTGCTCTGCACAAATCGAGACCCGTACGAGCCCAAGTCGACTAGGGTCCATCCGCCTGTAGTAAAACCAAAACCACAAAATCAAAAGTTAATAAAAGCTGCTCACCAATTGGAACGGAATTAGTACGCACAGAAATGTAGTTTGTATGTGCCGTCTGTGGCTCCCATGAGTTCCGCCCCTTGAGCATTATGGCACTCCAGAACGTTTCTGAAAATAAGCCGGCTGCTCACAATCAGCCCGTAAGAGACTGCACGCGCGCCGTTTTCCTTCACAAACGTGTGCTCCAAAACGTATAGAACCAGCAGATCATTTCGGGCTTGCTCTGATAGTGTCGCCTGCGTTGCAGCATCAGTAGCAGCATCAAAATTCGACCCGTTGCAGAAATGTCGGCAGACTCGCATATTCTGGAGCTTGCCCACTCCTTCAGCGCGGCTGGCGTCTTGATGTCCCATCCTCTTGTGAACATTTATACGCAGTAGTAAGATGAGCGCTACATAAAAAATTAACTAGCAAAAACGGACACTTACCAGCAGTTGACTTTCAAGTATGTCTTCCTGTCTTTCAGCTAAATGGATGTTGGTAGCTGAGAGACTACATCCGATTCCTTTTCGTGACTTGCCATGAGCAGCCGCAGACATTTTTTCGGGCCAGCTCCGCCTAAAAGTATGGTGTCCGCTTCTCGCTTCAGAGGCAGTGGAATGCCTTGTAGGGTTCGTCCACTAGCAGCGCCTTCATGCGCACCACCCGCCTCGAGGGCAAACGATGGGGGCGATTGCTCTTCCTCGACTATTCGCAAATACTTGCCACAGTTCAGGTGGAACGTGAATCTGAAGACTGTTGTTTTCTTGCCTCTAGAGCGTGCATACATGTACTGATACACGAAGTACGAACCAAACGGTAAGAACGCCATGGCCTCGCGAGCGCGGGCGCGTGTAGTCTGGCTCAACACCTCTTCATACGTGATCGCGGCGGCTCGGCACGACTCGTCGTCACCATCGTCGTCGCTGGAGCCACCACTAGAGCTGCGCATCCTTCTCTGAAGCAGAAATGACCAAGTGAGCTCTGAGCCAACGACTCTGCGTTGACCACTGTTATACGCAGAAATACATATTATGTTTAAAACAAATAAAAAAACACTAAGGATGTCATCCGATCCCGTACGAAACACACGGAAGTCAGCCCGCACAAGCACTTCAGCCTTTTCACACTAGATTTTAATCCGCAACCGTGCTCGCGTTGTGGGATTGGGTGCCTTCCAAAACCCGATAAAATGTTTTTATCAACCGGATAAAAGACGATAAAAGGAGTCATTAACGGGTGATTAAAAAATAGTTTTTTGGTGAGACCAGAAAGTGGTCTCATCAAAACACTTATAAAACGGCGTTTATCGACTTTTATCCTCCCCCTAAAGTTGCAACGGATTAGAGAAACAACTTGATGTTTGTAAAGGTTGAGGCGGCCCCCCGAAGGAGCCACGTTAACGAAAGCTTCTTACGTGTACAGGAAGCCAGAGCATTCGCGCACCAAGCGGTGCCTTCAACTCGACCTTCCTGGATCCGGGGCTTCGGTCAACGAGTCTCGCCCTGCGAAGAAGCTGAAAGTTTCCCACTCTACGAGTAACGGAGCCACCACTCCGTCGTATCCTGACACAGAGCGGGGCCATCGCGGCGCCGTTCGTGTTGCTGGATCACCCGCCGCCGGCAAGCCCCCATCGAAGCGCACCAAGACTTCCAAGGCGGCGGTCGCGGAGGCGTTCCCGTCGCCGCTTCACGCATCCACTTGTCGTGGAAGCGGCGACAATGCAAGTTGTATCGCTGGCAGACTTCAAGAGGTGCGCTCCCCTCGGACAGCAGAGCCCGGCGCTCAGCGTCGTCTCGAGTCAGTGGACGGAGACCGAGCCATCATCGCCAGTCTCGGCCATGTCGCCCGCAACGTCGTGCGTGTCCACGCTCCCGGCGACACCGCAGGCGGCTTCAACGGCAGCGGTGTCTGCTGCGGTCCAAGCGCCACCCCCACGGCCGCTTCCACGCGGACACGGGGCTCGTAGACGAGTTGTGCCAGCTGTACCCGACTGGATCGCCGAGGCCTTCGAATCCGACGGCTACGATTCAGAAGTACTGGCTGTAGCTCTGGGACTCTTGTCACCCCGGTCGGCAATCTCCACACCAACGAGCTCGCCCGGTTACGAGGTGGTGACGGATACCGCGCTCAATTCCCAGCGCGACGTGTGGGTTCCAGTGGCTTGGCCGACTGACGTGACACGCTTGCACGCTCAGTACAATCCCAGCAAGTGGAGGTTTCCGCGCGTCCCCGGCGGTGGGCGCGATGGCGCCGGCTGCGGTTGTACCAAGCGTTGCAACGCCATGTCGTGCTCGAATGCCAAGGTTAGCCGCTTCTGCACGGACGCGAATTGTGCCTTCGCGCGGTACTGCGGGAACTCATTGAGAGAGAGCTCCGCAGTCTCGTTACGCCTAAACGTCCGGACGGGGATGAGAGGTGTCGTGGCCACGGCGGACATTCCTGCTGGCGAGGTGCTAGGCCAGTAGTACCTGGGCCACGTACAGCTTTTTGGCCCGAACTGCCGGAACGCGGCCGCCAACGAGGGCTACCGCATGCACCTGAAGACGAGGACCACCGGGGGCAAGTACCTTGGAATTGATGCCCTGCACGAGGGGAGCATGCTGCGCATGCTCAACCACTCGTGCAACCCCGCTGCACGCTTCCATGAGGTGCAAACGGGGGGCACTCTGACGGTCGTCGCCGTCACGGTCCGGGATGTCTTCCCCGGGGAAGAACTGACGGTGTCGTACGGCGACAGACTTTGGTTTGTCTGCCGCTGCGGCTGGTGGGGGTGCCAGCATCGTGATTTACAGCACTTGGTGGGCAATGGGGAGCTTTGAAAGCCCTCCGCGCCGCTGGGACGCCTCGGGCCACGTCGATGAGCTTGGACCTGGCCGCAGTACATACTTAGTTGAAGCCTTTGAAATGTATCCATTGTTTATGTTGCCGCTGATCGGTTGGGCATAGTGAAACGAAGACAAATACCCCGTTAGTTTTGTCTCCCTTTTCACTTCGTTCCTTCATTCCAGATCTTTCTCTCGTGTCCGCAGATCAACAACGCCGCTGTCATGGCGCGGGTGAGCTCCCTGAACTTGCTCGTGGTGCCTTAACTGCCTACTAACCTCTCTGTACGTGCCACACAGCGCGGGCGCAAGCCAGGCTATCGCAACTACGGCCTAAAGGAGGAGATGCTGCTAGTGGAACTAGCAGCAAGTACAAGCCTATCGGTCGTTCGATGTGGGAAGACGTCGCGATGGAGTACAACATGCGACGTGGCAGGAAGTGGTTGGAGCGAGACTACGACTCGCTCCGCCGCAAATTCCGCAACCTGTACGGGAAGGCGAAGCCCACAGGTATCAACGGCGAGATCTCTCCAGAACTACGGCCCGTGGCCCTCGCCCAAGAAGCCCAGCGTGCGATCGAGGAGAAGGGTGGCGCGCAAACGTCACACGACGATCAAGGGGAAGATGACGCGGTTATGCTGCGGGAGGTGGCATCTTCACTTAGTCTCGAGCGCGGCGGAGACAGCCTCGCTGAAGCGGACGACAGCGAGCCCGAGCTGGAGACGCGAGATTTAGCCAGCGATGACGAAGGAGCCCTTGACGAGGACGGGGAGAGCCAAACGCCGCTGGATGACATATCCCAGTACGGCCAGCGCTCCCCAGATGGATCTCAAGACGCGGCCCCCACTGCAACCGGAGCCATAATGACAGCCAGCCGGGTCTTTGATGTGACGCTGGCAAACGACGTGTTCTCGGATGGGGAGGGGGAGAACGCCTCGCCCGATGGTGCAGATCTTGAGAGTCCGGCGTCGAGTCAGCAACCAGAGCCGACCTTCGTTCCCACGTCGAGTGCGTCGCAGCGTGCCGGAGGGTGTGCTACTCCGTTGCTAGTAACACCGGTCGCGTCTTCGCGGACATTCGCCTCGGCAGGGACACTGACACCCACCGGAGCTTCCGCAGCCGGACCGAAGACTACTGGCCGCCCAAAAGGAGGCAGCAAGTCGACTGTGCCAGCCCGACCTACGTATGCGTCACCCGAAGGACGCCTGCGGACTCGTGACTCCACCCGAACCGAGGATGATGCTCGCGAAATGCTGCGCAACCAGAGGAAGACAACAGCGAGCAACCGACTCGGAGGCTGCGACCTCATAGTCCTCCGCGACAACATGGCAGGGATGACTGGGAAGTCGCCGACAGCTGGCTCCAAAAGAGATGCATCTGACATCTCCAGCACGAGCGCCACGTACGCCAGCAACAAGAGGGTGCGTGCCAAGAAGCGCATGGAACAGTTGCGCAAGGATCTGAACGAGGCTGACGAAAAACAGGCCGTCGCTGGGGGCGACATGATGCAGATGTTGGTATTTATGTGCGAAGATGCAGACCGCCGGACCTAGACTGAGGACCGACGACGCAGAGAAGACAGAGAGGCGAGGCTTGCTGTAGAAAGACAGGAGCGGGAGGATCGAGATAGCCTCCGTCGTGAGGAGGCTGCGGCAGCCGAGACCCGACGCTACCAGGAGCGTGAAATGGCTAAGGCAATTCGAGAAGATCTGAACCGCAAGGACGCTGCTGCTGCTGCCGAGGACCGTCGACGCTACGACGAGCGACTCGAGCGAGACCGGAACGAGGCGCGCGAGAGGCATGAGCAGATGCTGCTGCTGATCTCAGCGATGCAGCGAGGGAACAACGCAGCTTAGTGAACCGCAGCAGCGCAGGAAACAAAAGCTTCGTAAGCACCTCAACATTGCACGTTACATGTTATCCTCTCTACCATGAAAGTGCGTTGTTCGTATCTCGCTAATGCCTACCGTTCGTACTCGATAATCCGACAAACGAAACAGGTTATCTAAACGCCGCTGCCGCTTTTGCATATCGTACGGCAGCGGCAGCCATAGCCGATGATACACCTTCTCGAGCACCCCCATACCCCACTCTGCAGACTGCCGTATGAAGGTTATAGCTCCAGGCATAGCCTTTGCCGCCTCTCGTACTGACGGGACCAACCGTTCCAAGTCGCCTTCCTTTAGCGGAGTCATCACGCGGCGCAGCATTTCATTACCGCACGGAAAGGCACTGTCTGCCACGATACCATACCTGCTGTCCGGGTTTAGGACGGGGTCAGCTAAGATCCGCCGGAAGTCCAGGCTGGTGTCTCCGTCGTTCCAGCTACCGGGACAGTTGTGCTTGGCCCACACGATGAGGCCGTCGGAGCTGAAGCACAACTCCCGGTAACGAAGACACCATGCAGCCACCCGTTGTAATGTGCGTTCTGCACGGCCGGGTCTGGGGGCTGCTGAACCTGTACGTAGCGGTCGCAATAGCCGAGAACAGCAAGTTAGAAGAGAAATAAAAGCAAATAGACCCAGACTTCTTACCCAGAGGTTTTTCCGTCCAGAAATCCCCAGGTGAACTGCATCAGTGGGTGCCGGCGCGCTATCAGACGCGCCAGCGACTTTTATCTTTGCAAGAGATGGCCAAACAATGCGCGCAGGTCGGAAGTTCTGCAGAGCGGCCGCCAACACCTCTTCAGCAGCGTTCAGCACCCGCGCTAGTGTTCATGGCGGGACACCAAACTCCTTGCACAGCGCGGCGCGCTTGAACCGACGTAGAAGGCGAGGAGAACCCCGAGCACCTGATGGTGACTCTGCAGCTTGCGGGGTCTCCCGCCTTGCGGCCTGTGCAAAGGTAGATGATAGAACGACTTGAACCTTTCCAGTTGCTCGCAGAATGCTCGGCTGGTGCACGCACAAACGTCATCGTCAGACAGCTATAGTACTCCATTACATATGAGCGCCCACCTACCGATGCAAACTGGTTGTGTTGATGAAGTTTTCGTCACTCCCCCGCTCCCAAGTATCCATCCACGAGGACTACCGGGGGTCCTTCAAGCAGGCCAGCGTCACGTAGTGCCTCATCCTAACCAGTAAGCGCCACTCATACCTCAGGATCTCTTCGTTCAGACGGCGACGAAGCCGCTTTAAGGTTGCAGCCCGCTTGTGGCGCGTCTCCGACGCTGCACATAGTGCCAGCAGTACGCAACTCGTGTTCAAACAAACTCTCACCGCGGGGAAGAGGGGTAAAAGCCGACGTGCGCCATGCCGACGTGCGTTGCTGGGAAGGGGGGAGAGATGCATCAAAGGTCGCCATGAAGAGAGTCCGAGCTTGTAATGCCCCGAACTGAGCCTATAGTAGAAACGAGATATTAACCCCACAACGAGACAGGAGTTGTAGGACACAGATCTGGTTTCATGATGGTTTCGGTTGTCGTTTTTCAGTCAAGAAATTTTAATGCGCCCACAGTGCCTTCTGCAGCGCCATCATGTAGCGTCCACTGTTAAGCTCGACCGCGATCTCGCGGTTCTGCGGCCTCGGTGTTGACCTGTTGTCAGCAGGGTTCGGTAGTAGTGAGCATTCTGGACTAATAATGATAATGATAATACTAACAGGTTCTGAAAACAGGGACTAT
>JAABLL010000823.1:0-11553 GCA_012295475.1 Phytophthora gonapodyides | reverse complement strand
TGTTGCTGCGTAGCCTACGCCAAAGAGGACCATAAGAACGCGCTCTACTGCGTCACGTTCTGCGATGTGCTGCCCATATACGAGCGCATGTTCGCAGTGGCAGGCAGCAACCGAGTACGGACAAGGAGCCGCTACTTCGTTCTCTCGTCCGTGCTTGACTGACCCTTTGCGTATGTGCGCGTGTGGTCCAGCTGACAGTATACGAGTGTCTGGAGAACGGCGGGCTGGACGTGATCCAAGTGTATTGCGACGGCGACGAGGAGGAGCAGTACTTCACGGCAGCGTGGACTGTGGACGTGCTCACTGGCTCGCCACTGCTGGCGGTTGCGGGCTTCCGCGGCCACATCAAGGTGATCAACTGCATCACGCAGTCGGTGGTGATCGTGCTGTCCGGCCACGGCAACTCGGTGAACGAGCTCAAGTTCCACCCGGTGGACCCCAGCCTGCTGTTCTCGGCTGGCAAGGACGAGTCCATCCGCCTCTGGAACTCGCTCACGGGCGTGTGCGTCGCCATCTTCGCAGGCCACGTGGGTCACCGCGACGACGTGCTGAGTCTGGACATCCACTTGAAGGGCTCGTGCTTTGTGTCGTCGGGCATGGACAACACGGTCAAGATCTGGGACCTGGAGGACGAGGTGGTGCAGACGGCGATCAAGAAGTCGTACACGGACCCTCGCCCCAAGGACCGGCCGTTCGACACCAAGTTCATCCAGTTCCCGGCGTTCTGCACGAGCAAAGTGCACGCTGACTACGTGGACTGCGTGCGCATGGTGGGCGACCTGATCCTGTCCAAGTCGACGGGCAACAAGGTGATCTTCTGGAAGCCGAACCCGTCGCGAGGCAAGGACGCCGTGACGGTGCTGCGCGAGTACCACTACAAGGACGCGGAGCTGTGGTTCATGAAGTTCGGGCTGGACGCGCAGCTGGAGGTCATGGCCGTGGGCAACAAGAAGGGCGTCGTGAGCGTCTTCGACCTGGACGCCGAGCAGGAGCGCGCGGTCTGCAAGTTGACGCACAGCAGCTGCAAGAGCACGGTGCGCCAGGTGTGTTTCAGCAAGAGCGGCCGCACGATCATCACGTGCTCGGACGACGCGACCGTGTGGCGCTGGGATCTGCATTGAGTCGGCACCGCAGAGGAGAGGGGTTATTTGACAAGAACAACGGTTAAAGCTCCCCATCTTGAAGCCAAGTTTTTTTTTCACTTTTGAAAATGCGCGAGCGGGAACAGTACCGTTCTTGTCGCTTATTTTCAATACAAATCATCAGTTTAAAAATTCAAACCATTTTGACAAAAAGTGAACAGCGTAATGGGCACCAAGCGCAGGAAGGGAGCCGAGCTGCCCACGGCCAGCAACGGCGTCTCGAGCCTCTCGCACGCGGCCACAGAGCGCCCACCGCCGGCGAAGGCCCCGCGGACAGCAACAGCCAGCGCTCCGCCGTCCAGCGCACGCCGCTTCGGCTTCAAAGGGCCGTCGATCTCGCAGCTGCCGACTGTGGCCGCCAAGAGCCTTGCGCGACCAGCAGCGGGCGATTCGCTGGTATCGGCGACGCATGAAAAGGTGCCACTGAACGGCAGAGCGGTAGCCGAGCCCATCGAGCTGGACGTCCACGTGCTGGACAAGTTCCGCGCGAGCTTCGGGCAGGAGACGCTGGCCACGCTGGAGCAGCTGCTGGCGTTCCGCCACAAGACCAACAAGTTCGCGGTCAAGGCCAGGAAGGAGGAGCAGATCAACTACATCAAGCAGCTCAAGGCGGGCGTGCGCGACGTCGTGGCTAAGGTCGGTGGGGAGAGCAGTAATTGGAGGGAGGAATGGCGACTTAGTGTTGTTTGTTGTAGATCCAAGAGTTCAGCCAGCGCTCAGCGGAGATGGATGACAAGCTGATGGCGGAGAAGGCCACGCTCGAGCGGAGGCTGGCGGTGCTGCAGCAGGCAGCGAGGAGCAAGGACCAGTCGGAGACCGAGCTCAAGCAGCTGCGCGAGCAACACGGCGTGATGCAGAAAACCATCACGCGGATCCGAGCGTCGGAGCAGGAGGTCGTACGCAGCAACGCAGCGCTTCGAGACAACGCGGCGAAGCTGGAGATCCAGCTTGAAGAGACGCAGAAGAAGAACGAGCGGCTGAAACTGGAGTTGAAGGCGCACGAGACGCGCATGGAGGACGAAGCTCGGCGCTTTGAGGAGAAGAAGAAGGAACTGGAGCAATTTTTCGAGAAGAAGGGACTGGACGAACATACGCGCAAACAAGCCGAACTGGAGAAGCTACAGGAGCAACTCAGCAAGACTCGGGAGGAGCTCTCGTCGGTACATAAAGAGCTGGACAGCTACAAGGACAAGGCCGTCGAAGCTGCAAACAGCCTCAACGACGAGCGCGAACGGCGAACCAAGTCGGAAATGGAGAAGTGCACGCTCGAAGCGAAGAATCAGTCCTTGGAGGCTCGTGTGGACAGTGCGGTGAGCGAGGTGGCAGAGCTGAAGGAAAGGCTTCAGCACAAGGACGAAGAGGTCTCAAACCTCGTGAAAAGCTTGACGGAAATCCAGAAATTCAACGCCTCCGCCAGCTCGAAGGTCGAAGCGGACAAGAAAGAACTGGCGGAGAAGGTCGAGCGTCTGCAAACCACCATCCGCAACCTCGAGCGGCAGGAATCGTCCAGCTCTACCACAGTGCGCGACCTTCGTCTCCAGCTAGAGGTGCGTGACGTTCTTTGTATACGTTTGTGCTTTTCTTGCTTGCTAACTGGCCTATGCTGGTGCCCTGCAGTCCGAAGTCAAGGGCCGGAAGGAGGCCGAACAAGGTGAACAGAATGTTCGTGCCCAAATGAAAAAGTTAGAGGCTGAGCTACAAGAAAATATGCAGAAGGTGGGCGTGGAGGGGGGCGTTCGCCAGATGCTGGAGGACCAGGTCCGTGAACTGCGGACAGAGCACATTGCTGTGAATGCCCAGATGGAAGCGGTGAAGGCAGAAATGAAGCGTCTGCACTTCGCGAATGTTGACTCCAAGGAACAGCACAGCCAGCAAGTGGACGCTCTGGAGGCGAGGTTCCAGCAAGAAAGGGACAGCTTTAGGAGCCAAATCGACACGTTGCAGGAGGAGAAAGTGAGTCTGGAAAGCGAAGTGCAGACTTTGAGGACGCGAGCCACTTCTGTTCGCGACGGAGACGTCGAGGAGCTGTGCAAAGTCAAGCGCGAGGCTGACGTTCTACGCCGACGTCTCAATGAGCTGGCGAGCCAGGGTGTCCAGTCAATCGCTCAAAAGGACAGCAAGATTTTGGAGCTGGAGGAGAAGGTCAAGCAGGGCGACAAGTTGAGAAGGGCAATGCACAACAAGATCCAGGTAAGGGCGCTCGTGTTTCGCTCCCAAATGGTGGAGATGACGAGCTCACGAGGGTTTAACTGTTGTTGTAGGAACTACGCGGAAATGTCCGAGTATATGCGAGAACGCGGCCATTCCTGCCGTCTGACCGTTGCGATCCGAATACAGCAGTGCCCGTGATCTCGTGCGACTTTGACGGAGAAAGCCTCAAGCTACTTCGGCCGGGTAAAAACCCTGCGGAGCCGGATACCTTTGCGTTCACGTTCGACAAGGTCTTCGCTCCTTCTTCGGGCCAAGACGCGGTGTTTGAGCAGGTGTCCGAGTTTGTCCAGTCCTCTCTGGACGGGTATCACGTTTGTCTGTTCTCGTATGGCCAGACAGGCTCTGGTAAAACACACACAGTAAGTTGTCCTTGTCCTAGGCGTATTGTGTTCGCAGCTACTTGGTATTAATTCGTGCGTTTGCCCTGGTAGATGCAAGGTAGCGGCAACGGGCAGATGCGTGGCATCATTCCGAGGGCAATCGAGATGATTCTCCAGCAATGCGAGACACTCAAGCGCCAAGGGTGGAACTACGTCACGAAAGTGTCTTTTCTCGAAATCTACAACGAGACGTTGAAAGACTTGCTAGCCACGAAGCACAGCAGCGACGAAAAGCTCAGTATCAAGAAAGACGCAAAGGGAGGCGTGTGCGTGCCAGGCCTGACGTTGGTGGACGTCACTGCCACAGAGCAAGTGGAGGTGCTGATGGAGCGGGCAAGTCGAGCACGAAGCGTGGCCTGTACAGACATGAACGCGCAGTCATCGCGGTCTCATAGCGTCTTCACGCTGCATCTGCAAGGAGTGAACGACAAGGACGGGGTGATGCTGAATGGCAGGCTGAATCTGGTCGACCTGGCGGGCAGTGAGCGTGCGTCGCGGTCGAATGTGTCCGGGGACCGCTTGAAGGAGACGCAAGCCATCAACAAGAGTCTCAGCTGCTTGGCTGACGTCTTCAACGCGATCGGCAACAAGGCCTCGCATGTAGGTGATCCTGGTACGGAAGTAGTTTGTTTGGCAACTCCCTTACTGACTTCGCTGTGCGTAGATCCCTTTCCGGAATTCCAAGCTCACGTACTTACTGCAGAGCAGCCTGTCGGGTGATGGCAAGACGCTCATGATGGTCAACCTATCGCCCACGGTCGAATCGGCGAGCGAGAGTCTGTGCTCGTTGCGGTTTGCCAAGCAGGTGAACCAGTGCGAACTGGGCAAACCGAAGCGCCAAATCAAGTCCAGGAAGCCGTGAGCCAAGGGCACAGAG
The DNA here is from genome assembly GCA_012295475.1 of Phytophthora gonapodyides. Taxonomy (NCBI): domain Eukaryota; phylum Oomycota; class Peronosporomycetes; order Peronosporales; family Peronosporaceae; genus Phytophthora; species Phytophthora gonapodyides. Next base: position 6,943 of record JAABLL010000823.1, on the reverse strand, counting down.
CTCACTTCCGCCTAGAATTATTATAAGTCGCGCGTGCTGTCCAATGCTGCGGCTGGGCTCGAGCATCTTGGCTGTCAAGTTGTGCGCTAGTTCCCATATTTGTATCGGCACAATGTAGAGCGTTGTCAAAGTGGTTTCGTCTCGAACGGCATTTCTTGATCGTTGTTATGGGGCCCAAGAAGGAGAAGAAGGGCAAGAAGGCCAAGGAGAAGAAAGGTGGGGTGGGCCTCGCTCTGGTGGCTGCCGAGATCCGCGTGAGTTCCTGTCCTCATGTGTGCTGTGCCCTACAGATGATGGCGCCGAGAATGGAGGCGTGCTGTCTGCGGAGGAGCAGGCCAAGCTGTTCCAGTCCGCGAACCGGTCGCTGCAGATGCAGCTGGCCGAGCGCCATGAGATCGCAGTCAAGACGCTCGAGTCCAAGCGAGAGCTGCAGGAGCGAGTCTCCGACCTGCAACAGGACTTTGAGCGCGAGCGGAAGGAGACGTTCGGCATCACGCAGGACATGACGCGGCAGTACAAGAGCATGCAGGAGGAGCTGCTCAACCGAGTCAACACGCTCGAGAACACCAACACGGAGCTCCGCGACCAGCTTGGTGCGTCGCATGCCTGATACTTGATGCTCTTGTTCCTGTAGCGTGAAGAGCTCAGTCTGCTTGCTTGTTTCTTGCCCCCCGCTGCAGAGCTCGCTCGAGTCAACTTTGAGGAGATGAAGCACGACAAGGACCGCATCATCGCAGCCAAGAACCTCGAGATCCAGGAGCTCAAGGCCAAGATGGAGGAGATGGCGCAGGAGTTCGGCGACATGCTCAAGGAGACACTGGACAAGATGCGCGAGCGCATCGAGATCACCAACACGAGCTTCGAGAACGACGGCGGCTCGCTGCCCATGATGCGGCGTCTCGAGGAGTTCAACCTGGGCTCGCCCACCAAATCCTGAGCGCCAGGCCAGCAGCCGCTGCGGTCTTATCTAACAAATAAACAGGACATGATGCATGCAGAGCTTTAGCGGAGACTGTCATCGCAATGCCGCTCCACACAGGACCCGCGCGCTCGCCCCACACGCCTGCAAGCAGCACGCGAACGCGCCTCCGATGCTTCTTCCTCGCGCTTGTCTTGCTATCCCTGCTCGGTGTCATCGCCGTCTCGTCGCGCATGGCGGTGACCTCGCGTCTCAAGGCCTTTCAGGCGCTGCACATGAGGAGCAGAGGGGCCAGTAAAAGCCCCGTGGAGTCACCAGCAAGGGAGACCGTCATCCCTCGCATCATCCACCAGTCCTGGAAAAGCGCAGACCGGATCCCCACTCGGTTCCATCCGTGGATGAAGAGCTGGGCGGACTTCCACCCGGCGTGGCGCTACGTGTTTTGGACGGACGAAGACAACCTCCGCCTGTTCGAGCTCCTCTATCCGCAGTATCTCCATGTCGCCAAGGCGGTCAAGAAAGTGAGTCTCGCGGACATGGCGCGTTACGCGCTGCTGCACCACGTCGGGGGCTTGTACGTGGACGCAGACTTCGAGTGTCTGCAGCCCTTTGACGACCTGCACCGAGACAACAAGCTGTTCTTGAGCTCCGAGCCGCTCGTTCACACTGTGCTGCTGGAGAAGTCGACGTCGGCTGCGTTGTGCAACGCGCTGATGGCGTCCGCTCCTGGACATCCGTTCTGGCTGCGGGTACTGGACAACATCAAGTTAAAGTTCGACCGGGAGCGGCTTAAGAGCGACGCAGTGGCGCTCACAGGCCCGCGGATGGTGAAGAAGACGTACGAGTCGCCTGAATGGATGCTCGACACGGAAAGCTCGGACATGGTAGTGTTCTCGTCCCAGTACTTCTATCCGGAGGTGGCCTACTGGAACATGGAGCCCATGGAGAAAGCATGTCGTAAGCGCCACGACAGAGCCGCAAAGGAGGCCTGCGAGTGGCTCCAACGGTTCCCCGACGGCGAGTTCACCAACAAAACCTACGCGACGCACCACTGGCAATGCACGTGGTGCCGAGACGCCCACCTGGACGCGTTTGGCTCTCTGAACGACATCTTCGACAAGCCTCCCATGAGGCCAAACATCACGGCCACTGGCATCGAATTCGTAGAGCGCACGAAGTAGAAGTAGAAGCAACAAGTAGAGTTCATTCTCTCACTTCAATCGCGTAGTTTGTGTGCGCCACACCAATATGTACTTTTGCTCTACTCTGCCCATTTTCAAGCTCCAGCCATGTCGCCGCCGCCTCGCCGTAGCTCTGGCAAAGGCCGCGGGCGCGGGGGGCGTGGAGGAGAGCGTCGCCCCAGCGGAGACCGTAGTAGCACCGCCAGCAGCGACGTCAACCCACCCAAGAAGCGAGAGAGAGGCAACAGCGGCAGCAAGCGCGGCGGACGCGGGGGCGGAGGTTCCTCTGCATCCTCGTCCGCTGCGACGTCCGCACGGCCCACGCGCGCAGTGACGACGGTACTCAAGAAGCTGGTGGTGCGCAACATCCCGTCGACAGCCACGGAGCAGGAGGCGCGCGAGCTGCTGCAGGCGCACGGCGTGGGCGGCGCGTTCGTGTGGCGCTTCGTGCCTGGCCGCCAGCGCAGCAACAACCGCGCGCCGACGCCGGCCAGGCTCTATTTGGACATGAAGAAGGAGCCGGAGAAGGCGCGGAAGCTCATCGCCTCGCTGCATGGGCAGATGTTTTACCCGGACGCCAAAGGTTGGAGCAAAAGGGGGGAGGGGCAGAAGAAGGAGGAAGGGGGAGATACTGACGCTGTGCATTATACTGGACAGACAATGCAGACGTCAAGCCGCTGGATGTCGAGTTCGCTCCGTTCCAGAAGGTCCCGCGCGAGAAGCAGCGCAAGGACGCCAAGGTGGGCACCATCGACCGCGACTCGGAGTACGTGGCCTTCCTGGAGGAGCTGGCCAAGCCCAAAGACGTGAGTGGGAGTGCATTAACTTCCAGTTAGTGGGCGAGATGCTGACAACTGACTGTGTCTTGGGTGGACAGAAACTTCCGAGTGCTGAAGCTGTTGCTGACATGGCGGAGGGCGAAACGGTGGAGAAGCCTGTGGCGGCGCTGGTCAAGTACCTGAACGAGCGGAAGGTTCACAGTCGTGACAAGGGCAAAGTGAGATGGACGTCTTCCCTTCCTTGATGGTGACATTTGCTAATGGGCCTCGTCGGTGTCTTTGCTTTCAGGGGAAATCGGGCAAGTCACTTGACAAGAACGGCGCGCGTCGTCAGAAGGGCAAGAAGGATGTACGTGTTGGGGCCTTGGTACTCTGTGCTCGATTTACTGGCATACTGAACCTGCTGTAAACTCCTCAGGGCTCGAAGCAGAAACCGACGAAAGACAAGTCGAAGGCAACGAAGAAGAAAAACAATAGCGACCCGGCTAATGCTCAAGGTGCGGTGCTCTAGCAGATCCGCAGTATTAGCCGCCTTGCACGCTAACATGGCGCTGTGAATCTGCTCGTAGATCCTAAGAACCGGAAACAGCGTGGGAGAACTTCCTTGAAGAAGGAATCGGCGAAGCAGGAGCCAGCGAATGCAGAGCCCGCCCAGGCTGGAGTGCTACGCATCATGCCCCCCAAGTCTTCTGTTGCAGCTGAAGCTTCTGCTTCTGCTCCTGCTGCCAAGTCGAATGGAACTGCACCATCTGCCGACGCTCAGTCGGAGCGTGGCTCGGAGAAGCGGGGCCCTAAAGGTGGGAAGAAGAATGGCGGCCGTGGACGCAACAACCCGAAAAAGGGGAAAGAAGGCGGTGATGGAGCTGGTGCTGAGGGACCTGGCAAGCCCGACTCAAAGCCGTATCCTCGCCGAAAAAGCGGAAATGCGGGCAAGAAGGAGCCAAACAACAGAGGCGAGCGGGTGAGTCGATAGAGCTTTTTCTCGGGTGTTCTTCACCTCTTGGACGTTGTTTAACGCGCGGGTGTCTTGCGCGTATTCTCCACAGAAGAAGAAAGTGTTTGCGCCGAAGGATGCCACTGCGCAAGGCACGCCTTCCAAGAGCTGATTGCTCTGATCTCCAACCCCAGCGAGCTGCTCGTGGAGTGTGCAAATAGCAGACCGCACAAGACACAGCAGGTTCGCAGTGGAGTATGAAGGCATTCGAGAGAGGATGGTGCGGTCGTGGCGGTCCGACGCACGGGGTGCATCCGCACGATCCGGTTGCTGCACTTGGTGATCAAAAGCTGACCCTGAACAGACACGAACGAGCAGCATCCAGGCTACTTGGACGTTCTCAAGGCACTGGCATGGCTTCGTTAACTGCGCCCAGGACCCTGCGCCGACACTGACGGGTGCTCCGAATGGTGGCGAAAGAGCAGAGCAGGGATCAAAGCGCTCCGACAGCCGACAAGCAAGTGGCCATCGAGTGGCGGGACTATTTCAGGAAGGCGGCAATGCAGCGGTTGTTCTCTCTCATTCACTTTGTTCCTTGTCTTGCTGTTTTCCCTGCTGCTTGGTGATTAGATCGATGCAGGCGCGAGGAGACCCAGCGATCAAGCTCGTGCTGCTCGGAAATGGCTCCGTGGGCAAGTCCAGCCTCATCGCGCGGTTCGTTGACGACGGCTTCGCCCGCGTGTACAAGCAGACCATCGGCTTGGACTTCTTCGAGAAGAAGCTGCAGCTTCCAAGAGACCAGCGCATTGTGCTGCAGGTGTGGGATATCGGCGGCCAGACGATCAACAGCAAGATGCTGAGCAAGTATCTCTTCGGGGTGCATGTGGCGCTGCTGTGCTACGACGTGACGGACGCCCAGTCTTTCAGCGACGTCGAGGACTGGCTGCGCGTGGCTCGAGAAAACGGCGACAAGAAGATGAACCTGTACCTCGTGGGCAACAAGACGGACCTGGTCGCCCACCGCGTCATCTCGAGCGACAAGCACGAAGCCTTCATCCGCCAGCACGGGATGCTCGGCGGCTTCCTCGTGTCAGCGCAGAGCGGCGACAACGTCCTCAAGACCGTGTACCGCATCTCGGCAGCCGCAGCGAACATCAAGGTGTCCGAGTTCGAGCTCTCCTTCTGCGATAAGGTGGTGCGCGCAGTGATACCCGACGCAGCCCATGGAGTCGAAGGGGAGCAGGAGGCGCGTACTGCGATGGCGGACGAGATCGAGGCGGAGGACAGAGCCAACGAGGCCCGCAAGTCTCGCAAGATGACGCAGCAGCGGTGCCTCCTCATGTAGAAGGCCTAGTATTTACGAGCTAACCTTCACAGGAAATCGCACTCCGCTCGTAGCACTGCGAGCCGCTCTTCCTCCGTCCCATTGAGGAACGAAAGTCGCAGCAGCTCGTTGTCTCGGATCTTCTGTACCGCCGCCGTGAAGGTGTACAGTCTTGGCACGATCACTTGCGTCCAAATATCGCGCGCTTGAGCTGTTGAAGACGCAGGAAGACACAGGGGGGCAACGCCCATGGCCACTCGAGACACTTGGATTGTAGGCCGCGAGTCCGCTCCGTAGACGCACTGCACCAGGTCGCCGTGCTCGACCCCCAGCATCTTCATGTACACAGCGAGCTGGATGTGGTCGTACAGCGGCGGCGGGTTCCGGAAGCCGCGCACGCGGTTCTTGACTTCCACGACGACAGGCGTGAGCCCCCACTCGTCGTCGGCGGAGATGGTTAGCGCGTCGGCCACGCCGTCCACCATGCCGCAGATGGAGAAATAGCCGTCGGGAGTCTCCTCCTTCTCTTCTTCATCGTCCTTCACCGTCAAATCCACGGTACCAGACTCGGTAGGCAGCTTTGTCTGCTTCTTGAGTACCACCGAGCGCTGGCACCGCTCCGCAAGCAGCGTGTAGTCAACAGCAGCCTCTTCCCCTGGAGCTGGGAACGTGAGGAAGTAGAAGTGCTCGTTTGTGAGCCGCACCTTGGCTCCAGTCTGCCGCTCGTAGGCCTCAAGCGCCAGCGCTTCGTTGCGCGTGCCGACGCTCGTGTGGATCTTCTCGGCCAGCAGCTCGCGCGCCTCCCGCGCCTCGTCGCGCGAGAGCTTCCTGCCCTTCTGCGCCTCCGCCAGCCTCTTGTCCACGCCGGCCAGCAGCCTCTGCGCCGCTTCCACGTGGGCAGGCGCAGCTCGGTCCTTGGCCCAGCGGATCGCTGCGCGTAGCTGCGGAGCCGCTGCCGCGCCGCTCTTGCTCACGAGCAGCTCCAGCTCCTCGTCCTTTGACACGATACGAAGCTGCAAGCAAGCGGCGTCGCGCGCCAGCAGCTCCTCGCGGTCCTGATACACGCAGTCCAGCAGTTCCTCAGCCGCGTCTCCGAAGTCGTGCAGCCCCGTGACCAGCGCCACCTTGGACGCCGAGAAGCGAAGCAGCACCATGTCAAAGTCACAATGTGTGGATTATCAACGATGAGCTAATGACTCGTGGCCGCTAGCAGCGCCAATCCTTCGCGTAGCCCCGCGGCGTCCGCGTGCAGCAAGAGTTCGATGCCCTCGAGCGGGTCGGACGTCTCGGGCTCTTGCTCTGTCTTTTCGTCGCGTGTGGGGAGCTGCAGCTCGGACGACACAGCCTCGGGCGAGTCTCCGCGCGCGTAGCGGCAGAATGCGCGCTGGAAGCTCACGAGTGTCTGCTGCTGTCGACGAGCTGCACGTTCGGAGGGAAACACCGCGCCGTCCACGTTGATCTCCGTCTGCTGTGAGAAGCACACGATGACTGTCAGCACGCTGTCGCTTGAATTGGAAGCAGGACGAGTACAAGGCAATACCAGCGAATCGAGTAGCTGCAGCGCACGATCAAAGCGCCTACGTGCGATCATCAGGTGGGCGAGCAGCTCCTGCAAGTGCAGACGGTCAGTACCCGCTTCAGTCGCAGGAACCCCAAGCGGTGCCCTACCAGGCCTTCACGATGTATGACGGCGATGTGTGCATCTGCGTTGTTCGACGGCGCTTTTGTCGCCGCCACCACGTCCTCCAGGCACTGCGTAGCCTCTTCGTAACACCAACTCAATGCTGGGTCCTGCGCGATGAGGCA
>JAABLL010000821.1:0-11557 GCA_012295475.1 Phytophthora gonapodyides | reverse complement strand
TATGAGTATTATCGCTTTCCTCTCCTTCCCCCCTTTCAGCCTCGATTATCATAACGCCTATTTCTGTTTGGTCGGGTTACTGATCGATTTTACGAAGACTGACCACTCGGGATATATTTCGTCGCAAAGAAGGTAGCAGATATCGTAGTCATGCTCGTTCAGCCAGAAACGGTGTTCAGAAGCACTTCCTTTTAGCCAATTCACCACGAAAGGAAACCTGTCAATGACGTTAATGTCTTTTTTTTAACCTGAAAATCCTGCGTACGAATGCCAAATCCACGAGTTGTGCGTGGCAACGGCCACCATAACGATAGAGAGTTCACCATCTCTGTCCTGATACATGCCTTGCCAGACCACAGGGCATTTATTCTGTGTCCAGTTAGTGCAAGCAAGGGAGCCAAATATGCTCGGAAACCCACGTTTCGTATTGATGGCTGTGTGCCGCTGAATATCTGAGGCAGTTGAGGCGAGGCGGGTGAACGCCTTTTACCGTCCAGGTGTATAGCGCGCGTGGAATGTGCCCAGAAGAGGAGGTTGGAAGTCGACGGTTCGAAGTGCAAACACCGAACCGAGTTTTAGCCTCCCTACGCTCCTTTTGGAATCCACTTAGGTCAACCCACTCTTGACTACTGAGGAGCTGTGAGGAGGTGATATCCACAGAGTCCCGCTCGCGGTTCAATGCCGCTGCCGACACTTCGATGTCGTCAGCAATTCCCTTGCCTGGCGCCGGTAAGTCAGGATGCCTTCGTCCGAATCGGCGTCCGAGTCCATTGCAGCAAGGCCGCCAATTTCGTACTGACTACCTGTCTGATTCCGTTTCGTTCTGTAAAGCAGACATGAAACTTGTCATCCTCAAAGAACACAACGAATACGAACTGGAGTAAAATTATCAGATTTTCGTTTCGTTGCGAACTGCTTAACAACGAATCCACGGCTCAACTGCAGGTCACCAGGTAGGTGAGACGAAAGTGGTAAAATCCGGTATAAAAGTTATGAATAAAGCAAGTGTACTAGCATGTTATAATAGATGTTAAAGTGTGTATGGCATGCCATAACGCGGCTTACGTGCCGCGAGGCAGGAGCTACGCGCCGACTCGCGAGCGATTCTGCAGTGTTTTAGCGGCCAAGTGCAGCTTGGCTGGTTGCACAAAACATCTAATATAACACGGTATTTTTCCTAAATAGTGATTCGTGATTGAACATAGACATGTGGTCGAAGTGGAAGTCCATAAAATACCCCTGCATGTGCGGTACTAAAATCATTATCAAGACCAGTAAAAATAAGGTCCAGGCAGCCAATGAAGAAACACTGAAGTGCTCGAGGCGCCAGCTCTCGGCTTCTAGACGAGCTACCGATCTAGCGCCGACGTGAAAATTATTTTATATGAATGCTTGTTGTATGTGTGCAATCTTAAATCAGCGCAGTTCCTAGCGGATTTTATGTATTTGCCTCTACCAAAATACCTACAGTTGAGCCGTGGATTCGTTGTTAAGCGCTCTAATTATGTGAAATATTAAGTCAAATTTCGGTTATGTGAAATGAAATATTACGTCAAATGTCGGTTACCTCAATTTTGTAAAATTAAAATATTTCGTGGGTTATATTCTTCGAACTACGTTCCTCCCCGGACCCCGGGTCCGGGCTTGCTAGTAATAGTATTGGACATTTATGGTGGTAACGATAGGGGTCACCGTTGGAGATGATCCAAGGGTTGTTTCAAAATGGGATTTGCATAGCCCTCTATATGCCGATTCAAAATGGGATTTTCACACCCCTCTATATGCCGATTTCATCACTTTGGAGAGGTTTTTTGCTGCCCTACCCCTTCGTACTATCCACCAATCCCGTGGCGCTGCCGGAATCCGGCGCCGAACAACAACAGCAAAGCAGACCCCGCCAAGAAGGAAGGCCGCGCTCTTCCTCTCCTTCACCTGTCTGCGCCGAAGCGTCGCTCGTCTCTGCCCCAAGCTTCTCCGTCGGCAACTCAGTCTTCTTTCTGTCGCTAGCCATGGACCCCTCCGAGGTGACGGTGCTCGTCGTGGAGGACGACGAGTTCACGCGCATGGCCACCATCGACATCCTCAAGTCGTGCCGCTACACGGTCTTCGCGGTGGAGAACGGACGGCAAGCGCTAGACCTGCTAGTGGCTAGCCACGCCAAGTTCGATCTCGTGCTGTGCGACGTGATGCTGCCCGTGATGACGGGCATCGAGCTGCTGGACGAGATCCAGAAGCACAGCGCCACGCTGGGCCACCTGCCCATCGTCATGACGTCCAGCAACGAGGAGATGGATGTCGTCACGTCCTGCCTCAGCAAGGGAGCCAAGGACTACCTCATCAAGCCTATCCAGGTCAACACGGCCAAGACGCTCGTGCGGCACGTGTGGCTCAGCCGCCGTCTCGAGCGCACCTCCAACAAGAGCATGTGGCAGGACATTGAGGTCATCCGCACCATCGGCAAGGGCACGCATGGCACCGTGGTGCTGGCGCGCCGTAAACTAGACGGCGCCGTCGTGGCCGTCAAGCGCGTGCGCATCTCGCAGATCTCGGAGAACGGCCGCAAGCAGGCTGACAACGAGGTCATCCTGCTCAAGTCCCTGTACCACGTCAACATCGTGCGCTTCTACGACCACTTCCTGGCGGACGACGAGCTCAACATCGTCATGGAGTATGCAGACGGCGGCAACCTCCGTCAGCTCGTCAAGCTGCGCTCGCGCGAGAAGATGGGCCCGTTCCCGGAGCCTGTCATCATGAGCTGGTTCGCGCAGCTCGTGCTGGCGGTGGCCTACATCCACGGCAAGAACGTGCTGCACCGCGACCTCAAGGCGCAGAACGTCTTCCTTACGCACAAGAACGTGGTCAAGCTGGGCGATTTCGGTATCTCGAAGGCTCTGGCTGGCGATGACACGGCCAACACCGCGTGCGGTACGCCCGAGAGCATGTCTCCTGAGATCTGCCGCGGCGAGCCGTACGGCAAGAAGTCGGACATTTGGTCGCTGGGCTGCATCCTGTACGAGATGATCATGCTGCGCCGCCCGTTTGAGGCCTCGACGCTGCCCGAGATCTTCACCAAGATCTGTAAGGGCGAGTTCCCGCCCATTCTGCCTTCCTTCTCGCGCGAGCTGCGCCTCCTTGTCCAGCTCATGTTGCAGCAGGACGCGTCCAAGCGCCCGTCGATCGAGGACATTTGCCGCTTCCCGTTTGTGCAGGCGCCCATCCAGGCTTTCCTGTCGGAGCACGTGTCGGAATTCCAGGAAGCGCTGGAGCTCGAAGCGAAGTTGCACCAGCCATCACTGTACAGCACGGGCGCGGGCAACCCGCCAGTGTCGCCAGTGTCGCCGTCTCTGCGTCGTCGCAACCACAACAGCAGCAGCGAAACTCCCACTAGTGTGTTTGGCGACTCCATTCCTGAGTCAGGCTCTCCTGTGTCGAGTCGAAGTGATAGTTCAAGCCAGGCTGGATTCAACAACGGAAACCTGCGCAACTCTGCGATCGCCTCGGTGGCGATCGGTCTTGCTGCCGAGTCGGTCCCCAATTCTGGCGGCCGCCCACAGCAGAACAGCGAGCTGGCGAAGATGTCGGCGGACTCTCCTGGATACGTGGAGGACTCGTTCGCCGACAAGCTGCGAGCGCAGATAAGCATTGGTGACGTTCGTGTGGGGCTTTTCACGACCTACACCGCCTGTACGACTGCTGATGAGCTTGTTCGAGTGCTGAAGACGACGTTCAAGAAGACCCCGGATGAAGCCGTCACCATTCTCGCTGATTTTGTCAAGAACCGCGTGCTCAACGTTGTGTTTGCTGAGGATCTCACGCATCCGGAATTGGCGGCGAAGGACACGTACTTGCGTTTCCAAGTGGACGAGCTGTTTGTTCCGCTCAATATGAAGTACGTGTGCGTCGACGAGGTCCAGCAAGGGCCCATGGAGGTCTGTCTGCGCATCCGCGAAGCGATCGCTGAGCTGCACGCGCTGAAGTCCTTCCCTCGTGGAATCGCTACTGGGTTTAGCCTTCCGAACCACGTGTCGGTGACGGGGAGTAGCGCTACCGAGTATTTCGACGCGCCGCTGTGCCAGAAGTATCGTCGCTTCCTGAAGCTAGCGTCCAAGTTGCAGAAGGTGGCCGTGGGCAGTCTACCGAAGCACGAGCGCCAGCCGTTCTTCATCAATATTTACAACGCCATGGTGCTGCACGGCCTCATCGAGTTCGGCGTACCGCAGAACATCGGACAGTACAAGGCTTTCGAGCGGGATGTGGCCTACACGATCGGCGGGTTAGACTTTACGCTCGGGGACATCAAGCACGGCATTTTGCGCTGCAACCGCAAGCCTCCGTCGAACTACTGGGAGCGTCAGCTGCAGCCTCAGGACCCCAAGTTGCAGTACCGCCTCCACATCCGTGACCCTCGCTCGCTCTTGGTGCTGATCGACTGCGCGGAGCCTCTCCCGAGTGCGGAAGACGTCCCGATCCTCAAGCCTGGCCGCACGGACACGGATCTGGAGGAGCAGGCCGAGAAGTTCTGTGAGCGACTTGTTGAGGTGAACGAGCGCGCTGGAGAGATTGTGCTGCCGCGCGTGCTGCGTATCTTCCGCGACGATTTTGGGGCTTCGGAGGCCGAGATGGTGTCGTGGCTCGTGCAGTACATGGACGACGCACCGGCCAACCTTGTGAACTACCGCGTTAGGTATCACTCGGGCATCTCATCGTGAGTGAAAGGTGGGTCGGAGCTGCTTGAACTGGGTGGGAATCCTCCTCGCTTCTGTCCGTGCACGTGGAGAACTCGCCGAAGTAATGGTGGAAGTCTTCGAGGGGCGAGCACTCTCGTTTGATGGAGTAACGTTTCTCGCTGGCGCTGCAAAGTCACTGGCAAGGCTAGCCTTGTGACGTTTACCCCATGATCGCGCTCTCTGTTGATTGAGTAAGAGGGACTGAAGCAACCGAACTTGCGGTAGCTATAGCATATTACATGAATGCATTTATAAGAGTAAGCGCCATTTTGTCTTCTTCATTCGTCGCTTTTAGCATCACAAGACCAAGAAGTTGCATTGTGTTTTTTCTTCTTTTTTTTCTTTTTTATCGATAATCTTGTTTTCAGCTGCATCTCCACCCTTGCAAGGAACGAACACAAGACTCCACGTTAACAGGGGCGGCAAACGGATGGACGATACGAACGAACACGTCGAGCAGGGGCAGTGATCGGGAAAGGATATGTGCGGCGACTTTGCAGTGTCCGTGAAAAACGTAGCGATCAGGAAGGCGGACACGAGGCAGAGCGAGTGAGCGGAGCGGCGGGATGGCGAGCGACTAATGGGGAAGTGGGCTAAACTGACTGTTATATGTAAGCGGCAAAGTGTCGTGGTGGCACCACCAGCTGGGGCTTAAGGCCACCGCGATGCAACGTGACGAGAGCTCGAGAGCCTCGGGCGCTTCTATAGGATGGTGCATTTGAACCCCGACTTCTTCTGCGGCTTCTGGGTGGGCTGAGGTCGCTCCACGCGCACGGGGCGCTCGGCTTTCCTGATCTCGCGCACCACCTGGTAGAAGCACTCCTCATTGAATATCTGTGGCACAATAAAAACAAGCCTGTCAGTGCTGTTGCTCTCGTTCAAATGACCTTGCAATGCCAGACGTACTCTCTCCTTGGCACTCGTCTCCATGAAGGCGCAGCCCCACTGACGAGCGAGCTCCTTGCCCTCATTGGCGGCCACCTGCCGCTGGCTCTCCAGGTCGCACTTGTTGCCGACCAGCACGATGGGGACGTTGTCCACGTCCTTGGCACGCAGGATCTTGTCCTTGAAGGCCGAGATATCGTCGAACGAGCTGCGACTGGTCACGCTGTACACGAGCAGGAAGCCTTTGCCCTCGCGCATCCACTGCCAACCTCGTGTCAGCACCAATTTCTTCAAGCTTCCATCCTCATTCGCTCACTGTACCTGGTCCTGCATGGACGTGTACTCTTCCTGGCCCGCCGTATCCAGAATGTCCAGCAGCGCCGGGCTGTTGTCAATGGTCGTCTGCTTCCGGTAGCTGTCCTCGATGGTGGGGTCATAGTCCTCCAGGAAGTTGTCGGTCACGAGGCGGATGGTCAGCGCGGATTTACCCACGCCACCGCTGCCCAGCACCACCTACAAGAGCCACGTAGCGGTCAGCTAATGAGAGAACTCAGGGAAAGGAAGGAAGGGAAAGAACGGGGAGCGCGAGGGAACGACGGCTCAGGGCGGCTCAGGCTCGACGCTCGCTGCTCTATTGATCCTACGCTCCTCCTCTCCTCCCCCCGGACAGACCAAGACGCTACGTACCAGCTTGTACTCCTTGTTGTCACTCATGGCGTCGCGCGGAGGAATGCGGCGGCTTCTTCTCCCTCGGTCACTCGGTCTCTGTCGTTCTCCCGCCCGCACTGAAAAGCTGCGTGCAGAGTCGGGCCGGCGCATCCCTACGGCACGCGACGGCAATTGGAGGAAAACCTGCCGAGTCTTTCCACCAATCGCAGCCGACACAAACAGGCGACTTGTGTGCGCCACACCGATCGCATTATCCCGCAAGTCCCGAGCTGCAACCTGACCTCAGACAAGAACATGGCTGTGCTGGTGCTGCTGGCCGTGGGCGGCCTAGGATTCGTGGTGGCCTTCCTCGCCATGTACCTGCCGCAAGCGCTCTTCCCGCTCGCCGTGGCCTGTACGTAGAGGGCTCAGCATAGTCTCCTGCTCGCTGGAACGGCATGATAGTCTCCTTTATTTACATTCTCCTCCTTCGCTGCTGACGCAATGCAGTCGGCCTGCCGATCGTCATGTACGGCATCATCTCGCTGTTGGAGCTGATCATTCTGGGTACCAAGCGCGACCAAACGGCCCACCAGGAGCCACAGCGGAGGGGGCAGGCTCCGCGCGGCGTCATGCAGATGAGCCGCGCGCTGTACGAGCAGCTGGACGGCGACCTGCTTCAGCTGCTCATGAGCAACCGCGACTTCGACAGCAACGACTACGAGCGCCTCGTGCGGCTGCAGGAGCTGAACGAGCGGCGCCACCAGGGCGCCACGCCGCTGCAGATCCAGCAGCTGCCCATCGTCTCCGTCACGTACGTCTCTTTCTTTCCTGGAAGTGAGTTGGCACTTTGGTAAAAGAGCTGTCGAAAGTGCTGACGTCCGTTGCACTGGGTCTTGCATGTCTTCGCAGGGTAAACATGTTGCAGGCCTCCGAGAACGCCAGCTGCGCCGTGTGTCTGAGCGCCTTCGAGCTGCACGACCGCGTGCGGATGATGCCTTGCTTCCATCACTTCCACCTGGACTGCATCGACCCGTGGCTGCAGGAGAAGGCCTCCTGTCCGGTCTGCAAGTTCCCGGCCATCGCCTAAACGACGAGCGACGAGCTTCAACGTCGTCATCTTTGTATCGTACACCAATGTATCCATCCTTCCTTGTACAATTCCAATTGGTCCAAATCCAAACTCTCCTTCCTCATTGGTCGAAACCCTCTTCCATACGAAATCCTCCTTCACGATCGTCTCCGACGCCAAGCAAGCACCGCACCGCCACCTTCCTTCCATGACGCAGCCGGCGCCCGCGAACTGGCGCGGCGCCACCCAGCCCAGTCGTGCTGCCTCCACAGGCAAGGCTCGCCCCTCCGCCGCGGCCGCTCGCTCCAAGTCGCAGCCCAAGCAGCGCAACGCCAAGCCCAAGCCATCCGCCTTCGACCTCGGCGTGGCTCAAGCTCGCACTTACGCGGACAGCGCCACGCCCGAGCAGCTCGAGACGCGGCTGCAGCAGCTACTGCTCACCGGCAAGTTCACTGACGCCGCCTTCCTCATCGCCGCCTCTGCGCATCTCGGCGCGCGCTTCCAGACGGCGGACGTGGTGCGCCTTATGCTCGAGCGGGCCAAGAGCGCGCGCGCGCTGGAGCAAGCGGCGCAGCTGGTGCGCGACCTTCAATTGCAGCAGAACGACGCGCTCATCACGCTGCTCATTAACGAGATGGTGCGCGCGCAGCAGTTCGGCGCGGCCGTGCGGCTGGCGCAGGAGATGGTGCCGGGCTTCGAGCAGCTGGAGCCCTCGGCGGACAAGCCGTGCTGGACGCCGCCGGCGCTCATCCAAGCGTTGCTCCGTGCCGGCCGGTTCCGCGCGGCGCTCAAGTTCTCGAAGCAGTTCGGGCTGCTGGACACGTTCCCAGCTCCGCAGCTCGTGGCTGGGATGCTAGAGACCCGGAGCTGGGAGGAGGCGGTGTCCAGTGTCATGGAGCTGCAGCTGTTCAAGGAGTTCCCTCTAGAGGCTCTGGCCGTGGAGATGATGAAGCAGCGGCAGTGGTCGCAGGCGGTCAAGTGCATGAACAAGCTGCCGGACAAGGACGACACGAGAGCCAAGTTTTACGAGGCGCTGGTGCGCGAGACGGCACATGTAGGGGACTTCGTGACTTCGCTGCGCTATCTCCGCGAGTTTAAGCTGGATCAGGGCCAAGGAGAAGCCACGAGCAACTTGCTGCGGTACTTGATCGACGCCATGCTCCACCACGGCGAGTTCTACAAGGCGATCAAGTACGCGATCAAGTTTAAACTTGCCAAGAACCCGCTTGATGACGTTATCGCAGCTGCTGAAGCTGCACTGGCTGCGTCGAACGGTGACGAGGTGCCACCGAAGGTAGAGGACAACACCGAGTACCTGCCGCAGTACAGCGTCGAGACGCTGATCCGGAAAGCGATTGAGGGCGGACAGTTCCACGTGGCCACAACGTACATCAAGAAGCTGCGGCTCCGCGAACGGTTCGCTGATGAGCTTGCGGCTATCGAAAAGGCCCAGCAAAACCGACTGCTCGAGTTCCGACAGTACGCGCAGTTGCGGCTCGCTCAGTTTCAAGACCCAGCGCTCCAGAAGAACCTCCACGCTTTGCTGGGTGACGAAGCAGAAGATGAGATAGTGGAGCTCGAACCGGTAGAGGTGGAGATTGTCCTCTCCGAGGAACAGGAGATTTTCCCGCGCAAGAAGAAAGCCAAGCAAACGGAGCAGAAGAGTGAAGAGGAAACGAAGTCGAGTGGTGATGAGGCCCAGGCATCCGTTCCTGAAAGCAGTAAAGCAGTCGAGAAACAGCAGCAGGAATCAACTGTGGCGCCCGCTGAGACCGCCGGCGAGTCGCGCTTCGGCTTTGCTCGAGCGTCGTCGCCTCCGCCGCCACTTCCTACTGTCCCGGTTCCTACTGTGGAGGTGTCTACTGCTGGTATCCAGAGCCAGCCTCGCAGTCAGTCGGTGCCAACTGGGAGATCAGCACCCCCTCCGGGTTTATTCAACCCTGCTGAGGCCGAGCCTGCTCAAGACAACAGGCAAGAGAACGCCGAGTCCTCTGCTGGTGGCTTCAACTTCGCCGACTTTGCCAAGTCCGTGCAGGTCAACGGGCCCCCGCCACCGCCTAACTCGGCCCCATCGTCGCAGCCTCTTCAGCAACCGCAACAGCAACAGCAATTCTTGAACCAGCAAGCTCAAGCGATGTTCGGCCGCCCAATGCCGCCCATGCCTAACGGTCAGTTCGCCCGTGGGCCCCCAGGGTATCCAATGCCGCCGATGATGCCGCCTCCGCAGCAGCAGAACCCCATGTTCTTCCCACGAGGAAACGTGCCGCCCGGAGCCATGCAGCCTCGTGGGTACCCGCAGCCTCCTCCTCCCCCTCCGTCCAACAATGGCGGGGGCGCTTTCGACATTGCGTCACTGGCAATGCAGTTCCACAACGCCAACGGCAGCAATGGCTCCGCTAGCTTTGGCTCCTTCGGAGGTCCGCGGCCTCCAATGGCTTTTCCTGGTGCTCCGCCGAACGGCCAGCAGCTCTTCCCCCCGCCGCCGTTCGGAGTGCCGCCACCGCCGCCGCAATCCACCTTCAAGCCCAGCATGTCGTACACATCGGTCACCACGACACGCCAGAAGAAGTAGCGGCCTTCCTCCAGCTTCCACTGCATCTGCATCCTTTCATGTCCTGCACGATTGCACTTTGCATATTCCATGTTGCATGTTTGGTAACTTTCATGGCGTTAAAATGCCGCGAGCTCAAAGAATTGCATGCTACTCCGACTGTTTCTTGGCCTTGAGCTTGGCATCGATGTCCTCCCAGGATTTTCCTCGCACGCTGAGCAGGCGAACTGCACGCTGCGTCAAGTTACCGCTAAAGTACAGCAACACAAAACAGGATCATCAAGTTAGTTGGGCTCGAACCACACGATCGGTGGGTCACCATGAGAAACGTACCCGCACTTCAAGTCCCGACGACTCAACTCCTGCTTCAGCCGCTCCAGTCCCAGTGCCTCCAGCGCCTCGACAGTCTCGAACTTCATCAGGTCAATTGGTGGGGCAGAGGGGGTTGCCTTCTTCTCGGGTTCCTTTGCCGCCTGACGTGTCTTCTTCGTAGTTGCGTCCTTGTTCAGCGTCGTTGCGACAACCGGGGTTTCTGGGCTGGAGTTCTCGCTGCTGTCAGCAGAATTGCCAGAGGAGACGGCACTGCCATCAGCTTCATCTGAAGTTGGGGCTTCCAGAGCGTCAACGACGGGCTCAAACCCGGCTGCCTCGTATAGGAACGGCTGGGAGCCGATGTTCACAAGCAAAATCTCGGTCTGCTCAACGCTGATGGCCGGGAAGAAGCCCTGGTCGCTCGATGAGTGCTTGACATTGCGGAAGGCCACCCCCAGATCGACGCCATTGCGAGTGAACGAGACGGTGCCTTCATCGAGATCCAGCAGGCAGCCGATCACGTCGTTCTTGCCCCAGGAATCGCCCGCCGCATACTCCTCATCCTTTCCGCTGTTCCACTTGACCTGCCGAGCGCCGTCGTACGCCCACGACCGCGCATGGTCCCCAACGCCGTCTCCAGTTTCCGAGTTCGCCTCGAACGTCGAGTCTGCCCAGCCAAGCTGCACAACACCCGCCGTCACGAGGCGCACCTCGTAGTACCATTTGCCCTTCGTCAGCGCGCAGCAGTGGCGCGCCGCCGCCGTGCCGAAGTTGCCTCGGCCGCGAAGCTCGCACAGTCCGTGCTGGAACGTCGTGCCCACACTGGCCGTGGCGTCCTCCTCGCTGCCTTCACCAACCAGTTTCAGCCACTTCCCCACGACTGGCGGCGGATGTTGCGCCGAGCGAACACTGATGTGCGTCGTCGCATCCGGAGGCAGCACGCGCTCCTCGTGCAGCTCAATCTTCTTGGTCTTCCGACGTCGCAGGCCACTCTTGATGGCGTCTAGCACGTCGTCCGGCATCTCCTGCTCGAAGTCCACGTAGTTCTGCAGCTCCTGCTGCTTGGATCTCTGACCCTCCTCCTTCTTGGCGCGCTTGTACTCCGTCAGTCGCTCTCCTCGGAGTTCCTCTTCTCCATGAGCGAAGTCGCAGTTCCGTCCTCGTGGACAGCCCCACCACCTGGGAGCTCCGGTTGGGGCGGAGAGTCCTCCCTCTCTGGCCTTGAGCCAGCTCGTGCACATCACCGTGTTGCGTCGTCTCTTCATGTACGACTTCTTGACTCCTTCGGACCACGACGGCGTGGCCAGGTACCAGCCGGGGATGCCGCTGGGCGTTTGCTCGTCCAGCGTTTCCCTCTCCGTG
>JAABLL010000817.1:0-11585 GCA_012295475.1 Phytophthora gonapodyides | reverse complement strand
CTTGGAGATCGAGCGCGGGTTCACGATGAGCGACGAGCCCGTCGACGTCATCTTGGTGTACATGCCCCCCGCCATCGGCGTTGGATGAATAATAGTCTTGGGCACAAAGGGTTAACCTTATGTTCTTAGTTAACCGTTAACCACTTAATTGGTGTGACGCACATATATTTCTAAATCCCGAACACAATTAGCACGAGTAGAGACAATTCAGCTGACCAATATTGCTTTGAGTAAATGGGACTTCGGTCCAACGAGTCTAAGTTTTGCACATGTGTAAAGTTCGATGTAAGGAAAAAGGTGACCAAGTTTCATAGCAATAAGCGTTTAGGCGCTTCTGCTCTCCTCGCCAGCATAGAATCAACGCAATGCTAATTCATGGTCTCTGCATCATTACATCGAGGTAAATGCAATCTAAGTTAAAGTTTACATGCAAATAAATACACGTAAATAGATAAGCATAGTCGGCAACGTGTTTGTGTACATCAAGTACACAGGGCACCGAGATGTGCCTAAAGGCTCATGTACTTACATGACCGTACACATCGTGTACCATGAACGAGTAGAGCTTGTATCTGGAGGCGTTTGTGCTATGGGTCGCGTCCACCAGCAACACGTCAGGGAAAGCTTTGAACCACCGCCGCATCTGCCGCGTCTGCAATGTGATCGTCTGCGCCAACGACTGGTCATCAACATACACGGGAGCCCGATTTCCGTGGCGCTTGCCAAATCCCCACAACAGCGTTTCCAGCCGCTTCTCCACGGTTTCGCATCCACGGCGCTCTTCCTGCATCGTCGCGGCCATGTTGTGAACATCACGAAGAGTCACATTATTGCCTGCATAACACGTAATCGTGTTTCAGGATCCTGAAATAGTGGTTTCCGAGTTGGATGCTCAGAACGCTGGGGCGGGCCGAAACCCCGCACACGGGGAAGGCGGAGAGGCCTCCTCAGTTCGCGTTCAAGCACCCAGCAGATCAAGGATAGAAAGACAACAAGGAAACCTCTACACTATCGCAATGCCTACTGCTCCCTCCGCGCCGGCACCGCCTCCCGCAGTCCTCGCCCCACTAGCACCTCCAAGCCCAGCAGCGCCAGACGGTACAGCCCAGACGCCCGGCCCTGAACCCGCTAGTGGTACGTCCGAGGCACTTCCTGTTTTTTTTGCTTTCGCCCCCAGCACCGGAATTGAGCCCAGCTAGGTCGTCCTCGCGTCTACATCGGCGTCTCCAGCCCGGGCCAGCTCACGCATAGTGGCTCGTAAGCGCACGGCAGTGGAGAACGCAATCATTCGGCGCCAGAGGCGCCGTATCGGCTCGAGCCGTGATGAGGCCAGCGCGGATGCGGCTCGCATCATGGCAGTCCCCCTCGGGACCACCTTGAGCGCGGTGCCTTTGATCGGCCGACGTCTGACCGAGGCAAACACGCCGCCCCCCGCCCAGTCACCACCGGTAGCCCCGCTACTTGGTGCGCCCAAGGCGCGGACAGCTCGCAAGGCGCCAGTGCGACCGCCCAAGGCAGCTCGTTTGCCCTCGATGGCTCCCGGCCGCTCCACAAGCACGACACCTCGCACGAGCGCACGCCTACAGACCGCGCCGGACACAGCGCATGTAGCCCCTCCAGGTATTCCCGACCTGGATGACTCTGACTCCGACGACTGCTACGAGGTTCCTCCGCCGACCACGCCACCTCGCCCCGAGCGGTAGGCAGTTCCCCGTACGGCGGCAGCACGCTCCACTGCGCCTGTATCGCGCACTCGCCATTCAACCTCGACGAGTTCTTGATTCAATTCAACGCCGGCAGCTAAGGCAGCAGGATCGACGTATTCATCGACTCTGAAAACCAATCAATACAATCTCGCTTTATCCAATTCAAGCATCGTATCAGCTACCTTTTCCGGCTTGGCATTCCATATCGATACTTCACCGCTTAGCGGATCTACCCCTGGAGCTTGCATCATTTCTGAGCGGAACTCAACGACGGCTTATGACGGTTCAAGCATATCGTTTTGCACGAAAGAAACGGCTGGCTCGACGGAAGCTCTAATAAAACGCATGACGATTACTAAAGACGGTGCAATCAACTTTGGCGACGTCATATCGAGTGATGGCGACCTCCTGTTATTGAAGTCTGCTGGTAATCCACTAATTCATATGGGAAGAGCTCTTAGCACAAGGAATGCTGTCAGCATTCAATGGAGCCATTCAGGAACCGGTTTGATCACCAATTATCTATCGTTTGACATATATGGCAGCTCAAATGCTCTATGTATCACAGCTAATTCGCGCGTATGCGTGGGCGGATCGGCACCTGAAAGCAAACTGCACGTGGTTTCATCCGCAGACAATCTTTTCGGAAGCTGGCAACGAGCGCAAGAATGGTGGTCAGACCGAACAACGCCTATAAAATGCGGTCTTATCATATATAATCAAGATGGCGGCTTAGGTAGCACCTCGAACGGAGCTTCCATTGGTACTTTTTCAAACGATTCATTTCGCATTTTACGAACGGGACTAATCGAGTGGAAGTTTCGAGTAGTGGCTGGTTTGGTGTCGGCATCGATCCTGAGAGTCATATCCACTCAGCCGGCGGATCGTGGGCAACATCTGAATTTCATAGCAAACATAATTCAACGAGTGCAATTTTGTGTTGGAGAAACGCTACGACATCTTATTGCTCTATCAGTAGCTAAGCGACGAATCCGGCGTCTATTCGATTAGGAACGTGCAATGCATCTATGGTCCCTAACGCCTATTGTCCTGTGTATGGAGGTGCGTATTCGAATGCATCGGACGAGAGACAAGCGAGACATTGTAGATATCGAATATGGCCTCGAAACAGTTATGCAAATGAAGCCGAGATCATTCACGTGGCGGCAAGACGTTAAGAGGTCTATTGGGTTCATTGCGCAAGAGCTCAACACCGTGCTACCTGAGCCTGTAAGCATCCCTGATGATCCTGATATGCTCAACGAAGAAGGCCTACCGTGCAATGGATGGTCAGTGGATTACGCCTGCATGGTTAGCGTGCTTTGCAAGGCTATTCAAGAGCTAAAAAAAGAACTCGACGAGATAAGAAATGAGTAGGATTTCTTATAGCTTGAACGTCTTAGGCTTGCGCCGTTCCTCTCGCGCCCAGACAGTGCCACCCTGTTTGCGACCATTGATCCAATCAGGCGATGGGTTCTGCTTAGGCTCGGGGGTCATAGGATCCTTCACAGTCAATTCTGTGAGAATTGTTTTGAGTTCGGCGACGTTGGCATTCGCCTGGCTCGCATAGCTGTTGCCAGGTTTGAACAGTTTCGTGTTGATGACAATCATGATTATATCAATGCTGATATTATTGATTTGAATTCCTTGTTCGTAATCATTTTCTGCTCAAACATGTCCGTCGCGAGTCTGTACAGCTCTCGCAGCATATCTGGGTTGTCATTGCCGAGAGCAATCTCGCCGCGTAGCTTGTCAAACTCAGCCTTGAGTTCGATACGCGGATCGATCATCGGGGTTTGTAGCGTGTGATTCACGTGAGTCTTTTGAACGATCTCATAGAAGACGCGCTGATCCTCAACTGACAGAGCGCGGTACGCTTCTGACTGATGTTATCGTTGTACACCAGATCCTTGACCATCTCAGTGAGCTCGTTGCTCATCGAGCGGAGGGGATCGACTGAGTTGCGACTGGGGAACACAAGCTTGAGTCGATTGTTGTTGAGGTCAGCTTTTCAAATAAATTTCGTCCCAATTCGCTTGTACTTGAGATCAGATGCTCTGCCGCTGCCCTCTATATCAGCCAGGTTGTACGGACGACCAGCGCCCATGAGACCACGCCTGACGAGTCCCTTCCCGGCGGGCGGCTCGTATGTGAAGTTCTCAGCTGAGATTGTTGGTGCTTGCTTGGGCTTGGGCGCTGGCGTGTCATATGAATTTGGCGGCAGCTTCTGCAGATACTCAGCGGCCATTCCTTGCTCGGGATCGGCGATCTTTAGCATATCAAGGATGTCTTCAATCTCGTTTTGGAGCTCAATTTTTTCTCAGGATCTTTCTCCCTCTTAATCACTTGGCTGTACCCTCGAATGTAGTTTGCTACAATATCGATAACAAGACTAAGCGTTCGTGTCCAATTAATCCGATTGTCGACTTGCTTTTGATTTTCATATGCGATGTCATTAACTAAGCGGAAAACTTTCAACTCGGGCCCGAGATAGGAATTCTCGGCACGCACGACTTCCCCCTTTTTGTTGGTAAAATACGGTTGGATCTTCATGGTGTTGAGCCCTTCGATGTTGTAGAAGAGATACTGAACTTTTCCCCTCTCGGTCAAGTTTTTGAGTTCTGGACTCTTCTTCGCGGATCTGGTATCCAGCGAGACCGTCGTGTCATCAAGCCCGCGCTTATTAACGCGGATCTGCGTATCAAGGTCGGTATTGAGGTCGGACGCCGAGAGCCCTGGCGGGGTATCATCTACCTCAGATGGGGTGAATCCTCGAGACTGCATCCAATTGAAATATTGTAGAGTCTCCTGAGGGGTCGCGTTATCCATATCGAAATTCTTATAGTCATCCATTGCGTCGTCGTCGGCTCCCAATCGATCTTCTACTCTCGCATTGAGAGATTTTCCGGTGTATTCTTTCCAGAGATCAAATAGTCGTTTCCGTCGAACATCGGACGCTACACCCTGCACGACCAGAGATCCTCGGTTGAGGCTTGAGACCTTGTCCTGGATGGCATCAAATGTTAGTGCCCAATCAACATTTTGCAGCAAGGGATTGTTTCCTTTGATACGATTTCCATTATTATTCATAATATGGCCATCGCTGTGTCTGATAAAATAGTTATGCTCCAGTACCTTACCATCTCGCACAATGACCGGCTTAAACTCATATCCACTCAGAAATGGTCGTTTCTTCAGGATACTAATAATTTCATTGCGATATGTATCGGAGTTATCTGACCCCCTTGGGGTCTTGTCTTTCTCCTCAAGCATTGGCTCCTCAAGCATAGGCTCTTCAAGCATTGGCTCCTCAAGTATTGGCGCTTCAAGCATAGGCTCTTCAAGCATGGGCGCTGAGAGGGGACTCTCATCGGTAGGTGCGTCAGCAGCAGAAGATGGAGCATTGCTGTCCTCTGAATTATTTACGTTTGGGGAAAAAACACCATTAGATGCGTCTCCCATCGCATCATAGATATCACCAACGGATGAGAATCCGCCAGGAGGGGTCTTCTTGTTAGAAGAAGTGGCCGCAGCCTTCATCGCCGCTACGACGCGAGCGAGAGTATCACCTGTTTCAGTGGCATCCTTGGTTTTACTCTCTTCGCTATCAGTGGCCCACAGAGCATTCGCATACGCTTCCCGCTTCATCGCTTCAAGGCGCTGATCGCGAGCGATGCGCGCCAGGAGATCTTGATGCTTGGAGGAACGGTCTTGCTTGTTATCGAAATTGGGATACATGATTATATGAGAGTAATCATAAAGAATGCTATATTTATTAATAAATGAAATAGAACGCGTTTTTCGTAATTCGCGGTTAGGAGCATGTTTTCAAAAATATTTTTCAGAATCTGGATTGACCTCTGGGAAATATTTCCCCGAAAGTGCGTTTGCGAAATAGAACGCGTTTTTTTACATTTCCTCCCCAGCCGTCTTGAGTGAATGGATGTACGAGACCATTGCGCCTCGCGAGCAATCGGTTGTACTCGTCCTGAGCCTCCACCATGCTTACCCCAAACAGATTCTCGATCGGATCCCTGAAGTGGATATTGTCGAGAATCGCTCTGAATGGGCGATCAGGGCATAGCTTGACCAGCTCTGATTTGATGAAGTCAAGCCTCTGAATGTCATCCATTTTTGATTTTAAATCATTGGAAATCTCTATATATCTTCTCACGCGCTGATGCATCTTCGCGAGTTCCTTTCGGTACATCTGAATCTTCTGGTCTTTATCGTGCTGAGCGCAGTATCCTGATTTAAGAGCGTTGCGGGAGCATGGGGAGTTGTTCTGGGTGATTGCCTGGCAGTTGCTCATCGCGAATTATCACTGTATCTATATATGAAGCAAATATATTTGCTATGGATATTCGCTATGTTGATTGTGATCCTCTGAGTCGCATCAAGCCGATCGACAACACCCTGGATGCAGCTGAGGCCGAGAGGATTGGCAAAAAAAAGACACCAGATGTCGAGAGATTCGAGCCATTGCCTCCTCCTCCAAGGCAGGTGAAGTGCCCGGATGATCTCACGTCTATCACTCTATGAAAAACAAGATATTGTTTTTTTTGCTTACTGCTCATCAGAGTATCCACGCCGTTGCCAGTTGTAGAGCTGGCCAGTGAATACTCCATGGAGTAGTTTGTGATGCAGAGCTTGACGATCGCCCTGAGTCATGCGTTGATATGCGGGATCCTCCTGGATCTTCTTCTCCCAAGCATGGCGTAGTGTATTGACTGTCTGAGGTTTGTTGAATAGCTTATCACTGTTGCGGGCCACAGCCTTGCTGAATGCCTCTCTCGTGTTTGAGATCAGCTTGACTTCCTTGACCGGACTGAGCTGATAAATGAACAGATACTCAGGCTTGACTCCAAGCAGTCGCTCAAGTAGGTTGATCCAGTACTTGATGTATCGCTTGAGATGAGCGCTATCAACCTCGATGATGTGCTTACCGAAGGTCTTCACATTCTTGAAATCATTCATGATCAATCTGATACGCCCGCCTCGTAGGATCTGGATCCAGTTCTGCTTAGCATCAAGTCTGTTGATCGCCGCGGATGAGATCTTGAGCGTGGACCAGTCCGAGCGTAGCGCGGGTTGGTAGCAATAACAAGCAAGCATAACGCATCGCTGAAGCTCTCGTGCAAACGATCGAATATTCTTGCGATCACTCTCGATGTTCCATGTCGCGAAATCAGCATCACTGATCTTAGCAGCCTTGTAGTTCATCTCATACTCAGCGAACAGCTCATGAATCTTGGTTTCCAGCTGCCGCGTCAGCCCGTCAATGCTGACGTAGTTGAGCTGCTGCTTGTCCGTCGCCACATTCTCCAGAGACTGCTTCTTGGATTTCTCCCGCGCACGCTGAGCCGCCTTCTGGTACTTCTGTCTCGCATCATCGCTGACGATCTTGCCTGCCTTGGTTCCGATCAAGCTGATAACGTGAAAGATGTAGGTCTTACGGCCTTCATCAGACTTAGCCGACTCATTGATATGACGAATGACCTTGCTGTAGCTGCTCAGATAGCTCAGATCGTTGGCATTACCCCCGATGTGGCGGTACTGCTTGAACAAGTAGCTCACACGGTTCTTGATAGTTGAAGCAGCGAGCTTCTTGCCCGTGCTGAGCATCTTCACGAAATCGTCTTGGGTGAGCATGGTAATACGGACAGGGGTATATTACATGGGTCAAACCTCTAAATGGAAATTAATTAACAGAGCTCTCGATGGCAAAAAATATAAATACACAGATTGAGTGAGTGATTACTCATTCGACGTATGGTAGGCATATTGGGCGTTGAGGATGAATTCAGCCTTCGAACGGTTAGTTCTGGAGTACTCAGCACAACAGTCCTTGACATGCTTGTTGCGACAAGACTTACAGATGTTTACGGCACTATGCAGTGTCCGAGGATCGGCACTGACGAGCGAATCGAGATCCAAAGTCTGCTTACCCGGACGCGATAGGTTGTACTTCTCTTTGATGTATGCGCTGAACATCTTCTTCAGTTCTGCTTTTGGGATCATTGCCGAGGGCTTACCCTCTTGCGGTGCGACATACTTAATGTGATCCTTAGCGAACTGGTAGCTCTCATTAGAGCTGCCGCGAAGCATATCACGACTGTTGAGAAAGTGCTGAGGGCAAAATGTATAGGCGTTCCTGCCAGCGTAGTCCTTGCAGTATCTCAGGTAAGTAGAGCGGCAACGGTGGATGAACGCGCAAAACTCAGTCGCTTTGATCTTATCTTCAAGGGCTATGTCCTTTTCATCGTCAGGGATTGCGTTGTCGAAGTGGATGATCATGATACGGCGAATGATCTCACCTGAAGTGTCGCTGTAGTTCGGCATGTCGTTGCTGTTGATGATAGTCGGGATGAGCCACGAATCAACCTCAATCGAGCCCTTACCCTTCACCGGACACGAGATACGCCCGCGAGACTGCATCGATAAGAAATCAGACTTGGGTAGCGTCTTGGCGATATTACGCGGCATGTCATCGGATGCCACGATCTGCTTGGTGGCAAACTCAGACATTCCAAAGCGATCCTGATACGTGCTTCCGAAGATACCAACTTGTGCGGGTCCGAACGCATAGCACAGGAGGTTCATAAGGAGACTCTTTCCCGTACCACCAAGACCAAATAGCATGACCATGAAGTCAAACTTGTCTTTGAGCTTTGTCAAGGTGCGTCCAAGCATGAAGTAGATAAAATCAGTCGTCTCCAGATTGAATTGGCGAGCAAAGAATGCATCGAGCAGGGGAGTCTCAATCGGAACGTCCCAATCCATGTCATAGTATACACGTACTTGAATGTTCTTCGGGATATCAGCTCCCTCGCGGAAGGTAGCGTCATCCAGACAATAAACACCATTCCTGAACCCCATGTAGCTATGATCGAGCTTCATGAACGGAAAGTTGGGATGAGCAATGTCCTTGATGAAGTGCAGAAGTTCCTTGTGGTCTGACTGTGAGCACATCTGATACATCTCGTCATCGACGAAGATATGATTCAAGAACTCCCTTGGATCGGCAAACTTGCGCGTGTAGAAGTAGTCGGTCTTCTTCTTGAAGATAACTCCCGTGCTAAACTCACGACGGTATGTGTCCTTGACAACATCGATGATTTTACCCTTCAGCACAACAGACGGCTTCTTGGACTTTCGTTCAGAATCTTCGTCGCTCTTGATTGGTTCGGGTTCGTACTTTGCCTTCCAAGCCTTGTACGCTTCGGTATTAGCACCACCAGCTGCGGCCTTGAGCTTACCAATATCCATCGCAATCGGGAACTTAGTATTGGGGACCATCTGTATCGTATGAAGACATGGATACAAGCTCATTGAAGTACTCACCTTGGTGAAATTTCATAATCGCAGCAAAGGTACGTCGCATGAGCATGGGGTCCTTACCGGGCATTTGATGCACCATACGTGTGAAGTTATTTAAGTGCTTGCGATCATCAAAGAATCTAAGCGGGAGCAGGCAGCACAGATCATACAGGTACTCATCGTAGTCCTTAGTCTTGAGGATCATATTGACCCCACTCATGAACTGCTTATCAGCATAGTCTATGGCCAAATCACGATCAGCATCGGAGTCGAATACAAGGCTAATCACTCCTTTGGGCTTAGGTTGTTTACCAACCGCCTGCGCTTTGTTAAACACATCCTCTGAGCATGTGAAGAATGGATATTGAACGCATGACTTTCCATCCTCAAGGTGAGGTCGCATCTCACCGGATTTGAAATATCCAACCGGCAATCCAGCCTCTTCGGCAAATCGAAAGCATGCCTTGTAGATGTAGATATCATCTACGATAAGGTGAGCCTTATCAGCATCTTTAACATCGAATACTTCAATCGGAAGATAGGTACCCTGAGTCGAATTATTTTCGATCGGCTCGGACTTTTCAGCCTCTACTATAGGGAGCTCGGGTTCAGTGGCAGAAATAGAAGTTGCGTTCGGAGACATGGGTGAGACTATATTCTCCGACACAATTTTCTCCTCAGCCTCAATTAATTCGGACTCCTCCTTTTTTTGATCAGCGACAGACTCCTCAGCCGGCTTCTGGTTAATGTGCTGAGAGCACCACTCAGCCTTGCGACCGCACTGCTTGCCGTTGCTCTTGTTGATTCCGTTGCACATGATGTTATATGGGTTGGACTCGATGGGGTGATTATATACTTTAATATTCTTGTCTCTAATATGATTTTTTTATACCATCGAGCTAAGCTTGCGAGCGACAAAAAAATGGAATCGCTTACTCGGCAGCGAGTCGCGCGGCTTCGGCTCGCTTCTTCTTGCGGTACTCCCGCTTGCGCGCGTTGATCGCATCCTTGTTAGCTTGATAGTAAGCCTTCGTTTTCTCCAGTCGCTCGGCCTTCTTGCGCTGGTAGTACATCTGCATAGTTGCGCGCGCGCGCTCCTTGTTCGCTTGGTAGTATTCGGGAGTGTATTTGCTCGGCATGATTGTGTATATATCTTTATATACCAAGACTTTAAATGGGATAAAAAAAGCGTTATGGTCTTAGAACCATGCCAACAAATCATGCTTCAGGTATTCACTCTTCAAATTCCACCAGCAGACATCGTCGTACGTCAGGCCATATTCATCAGCGAGATGCTGTAGCAAATCGTCGAATTGATGATATCCCCGGCGTGTGTAGTGTTTGTACCAGTAGCCTACTGATTTCTGAGTGATCAAGTGCGGGATTGCTTTTTTCTTTGTCATATCGAAATAGAGATCCATCATGCGGTTAGCCATGTTCTTACCCTCCAAGGGGGTATCTACCAATTCAATGAAGCCATAGTTTGAGCCACCGGGATGCATTAGCAGTCTTCCCACCCGCTTAGTCCCAAGGATGCACTTGTATGGTGTGCATTGACGAATTCGTCTGATATATTTAGTTGCTTCCTCCGGATTTTCTTTTAGGGCACCCGAGATCACCAGTTTGTGGATAATATCGTCAATGATCGAGTCATCCACTATAAGCTCCTCGCGCTGGACCGGTTTCTGGTTGATATGCTGATTGCACCACTCCACCTTGCGCGCACATTGCTTTCCCGCTTTGGTAGTTCCTCCACACATGGTTGTTTGGTTGCTTGGTGTATGTTGCTTGTTCCACGGGTCGTTTATATACCTTAGCTTTTTATCTCTCTAAATAGGCCGAGGATATCCACATCTTGCCGAGACTTGCCCTCAGTCCCTCTGGTTATGCTTAAACCCTAAGGGGCAACTTTATTTTTGCTCTGATATTGATCGAGCATGAGCGCTCTTTGTAGTAGCAAGGACATCATCTCTGGATATGCTTAAACCCTAAGGGGCGAGGGGGGCAAGAGTATTTGAGAAGTTGCCCTCTTCATTTTTTTATCTCTCTAAATAGGCCGAGGATATCCGCATCTTGCCGAGACTTGCGCGGAGTCTCTCTGGTTATCGAATTCGGTGTGAGCAGAAAAAATGGGTGTGAGCAGAGTGGAGGGATTTCATTTTCTGCTCACAAGCTTGATCGATTTCGCTACTTAGAAGATGTCTAATCAATATAATATCTATCTCTATATCTGTGAGTATGTGAGTATATATATATATAGTAGTAAATAGTACAGAGTCTGATAGGGGGGGTCTATTGAAAATGTTGTATATGTGGGGGATTTTGCCCCAAAAAAGTAGTCATTTTTGCTCACATCACTATTAGCATCTATTGGGTCTGTAGCTCTCTGACATCGAGAGCATGTGGGTAAAGTGGAGCAAATATGCGTTTTTTTGCTCACAGCGCTTTCACTGATTTGATTGGTTAGAGGTCCTCTCAGATCGCATAAGATCTCGCAAAAAAAGTAGCCGCTTACTAACACTTGATGTGCTTTGATTTGGCGTATCCACGATACTTCTC